>MU968363.1:3894195-4128264 GCA_034641835.2 Pinus albicaulis | reverse complement strand
TGATGTTTTTGGTTTTGTGATTTTATTTTGAAAAGGAAAAGAACTAAGTGCTAATGAAGGGAAACTATTGGTCAAAACAGAGTGAAGCCTAAACTATGGATGACAAATGACAAATGCAAATACTGAAACATAATCAAACCTAAACTATGACTAGCAAACAAAAAATACAAAGCTTGATAATGACTCTATGGCAAAGAAACAAATCACAACATGAACTTGAAATGAACTTGAGAAATGGAATGCTAAGTGTAAATGAAGTTCTCCTAACTAAACAATCAACTCATAATATTACAAAAATCTAAATTAACCTATGATGCTGAAGTTATTCTATTTGGCAACTTGATTTATCACTACTAAGCCTTATTCAGAAATTTAGAGATTTTCTAGAATAATGTTTGGGAAAAAGGCTATTGGTGAATTCATAAAAGATTTGCAGGAAAATCAAAGCCTTAAACTAATATGACTGACCTCTGTTCATGTGATGATATATCAATATAGATTTAGAACAAAAGTAAGTTTTGTAAATAATGAAGGCTATGAGTTTTAATGTTAACAGTTATTACTACTTAAAATCCAACGGATAACACTAGGTGAGAGTGAAATCTATCAATCTGAAAATACAGTGACTACAACTAAGCTAGAATGCTATTAATCTATCTTGAAACAAAATGAACTAAAACTAAGCTAGTGTGCCACTAATCTACTTAAAACACAGTAAACAAAGTTGATGCCATTATCAAACTTGAAAAGAAAGGACAAAGCTGAACCACATGCATTCTACCTCCGGAGTATTCTATTGAAATTCACATGCCATTAATCTATGAAATTACACAGTCCATACAATTCTCACTATGATAATTAACAAAAGAAAATGTAACTAAAGCCTACAAAATCACAGCTATTTCTCATTCATCGTAATGGTATTTTGGAAGAGATGATTAGAACAAGTCTAGCTGTGATATTTTAATGAAATCAATGATAATCCTAGACTGTAGAAGCTTGTCTAAATTATAAATGAAAACACAATTAAAATACTCATCTAAACTGTGAAAACAGAGCTAAAATACTTATCTAAATGGTGAAAACGAAGCCACTCAAGAGGTAGGGGCCCTCCACCACCTGGTAGCACGCAATCTAACTCAACACGTTCACAGAAATGTTGTTTCTTTCATTGAAAGAGAAAAAGACTGAAAAACAGAGTATTCACGGTTCTGTGGCAGAAGCCAAAAACTAACCAAAATCTAACCAGCGTTGCTTGGTCTCCCAAGTCATATTTATAATGAAATTACATAACAGAACTTGAGATAACATAGGGACTACTGTCTTTCCCACTCCTATTCAAATTAAAACTCTTATTGAAGGCTGCGTACTTTTGCTGTAGACAGCTGGACTGAGACAGTCCTACTAGAAGTCTACCTCTTGATTTTGGTTTCCATGTGCATAACCACACACAGAATTCGTTTCTTCCTTCATGGTGAGAAACAAACCATGTAGACATGACGTGGAATATGCCCATATGCGGTTTTCCTTCAGACGACACCTGGAACCCACTCAAACTGTAAAACAGCTGCAGAATCGCCGGTCAGCTACGGAATGTCTGCATTCTGTAGCTATTTTGCAGAAAATTGTTAAAATAGCAAAAATCATGAAAATACAATATGTTAATCAATTTTATGTAACCTTTAAACAATCCTAATCATTCTTCATTGATTTTAGGCTTATGAAATGATAAAAGAATGATGAAATGAGGTAAAGTGGAATGAAAGAAAGCACAATTTTGAGGCTCAACATACCCCCACTGCAAGACTATTGCATGTCCTCATGCAATTTCATCAAAACTTATTCCATGTACTCTGAAACATCCAAATTTTTCTTTCTGCTTCTTTTGGCCCTAATCTCTTTTCAGAAATTAGTTCTTCATCTTCCTCTTGTAGTGGAGTGTCAATTTTATTTTCAATAACCATGTCATATTTTCTTCTTCTGCTCCATCAAAATATTTGACAAAAGATTTTATAATCTCCTTATGGAAGCCATCAAATTTCTCTATAAAATTTAGCCTCCCTTCTTATTGTAGTAGCTCCTTGACTTGTGGATATCCTTCCAAATACTTGACTTCAACTGATTCTGTCTTGAGAATGAGCCACATTCCTCCTCTATGCAGATTATCTTCCTTTCAGAATTACTTTTCTATGCTTGAAGATATATTGACTACAGAGTCTAATGCTTTATTTTTGAAACTGTATCTCTGTGTCTGAAGATGGATTAGTTGAAGAATGATGCTTCACCCTTACAATTACCTTTCTGCACTTAGAGATGGATTGGCTGCAAAGTGTAATGGAGGTGAATGGATGATATAAGGGAAAATGAAGTGGCTATGGATCTGATGGAGAATTTATGATGACCTTGTGGTGAGATATGGAATGTTGGATAAGGGATATGGCTAATCAATTCGAATGATAGGTTGTTTAGGAAACATATGATTATACACATTGTATCTATTTCATGTTTTGACTTTTTGCTATTAAAATAATTTTCACAATTTACCTCAGAATTTTGACCTTGTTAATTGCCGTGCTTGATGTTGTTCCTTTGGTCCTCTTTGAGCATATTGGTCTTCAAAACAGAATCCTTCAATTTCCTGTAATCATCATCTCTTTGTAGGCTGTACAATCATGTCAGAACTGTTGATTAAGATGTGGCTGCAACATGCAATCTGTAAGAAGAAATGAAGTATGAATATGGAAGATGGATGTAAAATGTAATGAGGAAAGTGGAATAGGACTTGTGAAGTGAAATGGAAATGGCATGAGATGGAGTGAAAATGGAATAGGACTTGTGAAGTGAAATGGAAATGGCATGAGATGGAGTGAAAATGGAGTGAGATGGAGTGGATTGTAGAATGAAATGAATTTTGGAATTTCTCTCAAATGGTACATCAGAATTCCCTGAAATTTTCTGAGGTTGTCACAAATATTATTATGCATCTTCCACTGAAAAATCTCAGCCATTGGTTGCACGGATCTCCCGAAAAATGAGAAATGGCTGTAGGTGAAAGTGGCCAATTTTTTGAAAAATACACACTGAAATTTTCTGAAAATTTCTGTGTTTATTCACCCTACCTCAATGCATTTACCATAAAAATTTCAGGACCAACGGATGCACGGTTTGAAAGTTATGACAAAATCAATTTCTACCCTGTTTCACCCTTCATTTTGCCCAATTTTGCAACAAAAAAGTACGCCACGGACTCATTTTAAGGCCAAATTGAGTGATTCCAATGGGAAACTATGTATTTTTACCTTCTCTACTGCCACATGCTTCCAGAATTTCATTTTGATGAAGAAAAGGTGCTGCTGTGCAAAAATACTCAAATCTGTCCTATTCTGTCCATAACACTGAAAATTGAAAATCTGCCTGAAAAACCCTTCTGAAATGCCCTTAAAAATTGCTTTTTTTCCAAATTCTGTCCGCTTCTTACTCAATTTATCATATTCTGAGAAAACCCAGAAGCTCAGAATTTTTTATTTCTGCTCCAGTCTCTTGCAAAAGTTGCGCCAAAACTGCCTTCTGGAAAAAGTTGCAAAAAGACGAAAACAGGCTGCTACAGCAATGGCTGTAGAAACTGCCACTTTCTGCAGCTGTTATTGAATTGAAAAAAATATGAACATGCTGCTACAAGAAACTAATAAAATTCACTGCTGCAAGTTGTTGTTGATTCCATAAAACCATTAGTCTTCATCAAAGCCAACATTCATGGTACAATTCTTACCATGCGAATAAATGTGTCGAAGTCGAGCATGGGAAGAAATCACTGGATTACCGATCAATAATGAAAATCGTTAACCAATGCGAGACAACTCACCGATAATGTAAATGAGTGTCAAGGTACCTCAGTGCATCTTGACAGGGACGAATGAATGTGTCGAAGTCGAGTCGCCTGCAAGATTTGACAATCAAGAGACATTGTCGTATTCCCATTGTTATCAACGAGGAGGCTTGCCATTGATGAATGCAAGCTCCAAGGCACTTCAAATAATCTCTAATCTTGATCCCAGATAAAGTGTCGAGGTCGATGGGACAAGATCTGTTGGAAGGTGGACCTTAAGGAATTCCACATCATCCAACTTGAGCATAGAACCAAGAATGATTTGAAGAACCATGAAAGATTGAAACCATCATGAAATTGCAGAACTTATTGTGAACTTTGCCCGCCAGTTGCCTGGTTTTCAAACAAAGCTCATGTCCAATTGCGCCAGCAAGCTGGTTTTCACAATAGGACTTATTTTTCTCTTTACTCTTTTTTCTTTTTCTTTTTTCTTTTTTTTTTATGTCCTACTCTACTTGAAAAAGAAAATCTTGTTCAAGTATATGAGTACTTCCAATGGAACCATGTCTGTAACAAGATGATAGATAAACTCATATGCAGGTTTGAAAAATACTCTTTGACATGTACCAGTATATGAGATGCCAACTGTCTTGATTTAGATGATGTCAGAAGATATTGAATAATTGAGCATTGGAATCCGATGACTGAATGGAACCAAGATTCAATGTAATCTTGTCTTTCTTGTCTTTCCTCTATAGAGATATGATCTTCATTCATAGAATCTAGTGATAGGCATGCATGAGACTTTTCAATCTCTGGTTCCAATATCTCCTCTTTATCAATAGAAATTCCTGATTCTTGGACCTTATCTGAGTCTTCTTCTGCTGGTTGTTGTTCTTCAATGACAGCTGGTGAATCATTTTGCAATACCTCAGATTTGTAAGTTGATTGAGGTGTTTTATTGTTGGGGATATGAAATGGTTGTGGAGGTAGTGGAGTGGGGAATCTTTTGGGTGTTTGTGTGGATGGTAATGGAAAAGGTTGAATTGAGGTAAAATGAGGGTGATATTGATGTTGTAGTGGAGGTAAATGGTATGGATAACATTGATCATGGTATTGAGGATAGAGAGGGAAAGATTGAGGAGAAAGTGGATTTCCTTTGTATGGCCTTTGCCAACTTTGTTGCCAAGATTGGTTTTGAGGTTGGAATTGAGATGGCCAAGGTTTCCAAAGTTGGTTTTGAGGTTGGGATTGAGATGGCCAAGGTTTCCAAAGTTGGTTTTGAGGTTGGGATTGAGATGGCCAAGGTTTCCAAAGTTGGTTTTGAGGTTGGGATTGAGATGGCCAAGATTGCCAAGGCAAGGGTGTTTTCCAATTACCTTGAGATTGTTGTGCATAACCTTGAAACTGTGCATAAGGATATTGCATCATATTGGGTTGATGAGGCTGCCATAGCCCTCTTGGAGCTACATAACAAAGTTGTTCTTGTGCTTGATTTGCTCCATTATCCTTCTGGTAAATTGCCTTCAACCCTGGTAATGATGGGCAATCTTCAGTAGTATGTGATCCTGCACAAATTTTACACATTTTAATGTTATCACATGGACATTCATGCAAAGCATGTTTCTTTCTACATTTAGGGCAAAATATAAATGAAGCAACTTTTTGCTTGTTTTGCACTCTTAGCATGTCAGTTTGTTCATTTAAATTACCAAGAATGTTTATCAAATTGTTAGGTTCAGTTTGACTTACCAATCTTGATGCTGACTCACTTACTTTTGCCATAAATGGACCTTGAAGGGATCTTACACACTTTGCTTTCCCTCTTGATATGTTCTTGCATAGTTCACAAATTTCTTGAAATGGCAATTGATAAACATCTCCTTTTCCCACAAGATTAAGAAGATCAATCCATTCATCCTTTATAGTATTTAGTAGGAGAGTTTTTAATGCATCTGATCCTAAATTATGCAATTTAGATCTTTTGATATTATAAGTAAATCTCTCCACTAAATCTTCTAGGCTTTCATCCTCTTTTTGGTTCATCTTAAAGACTTCATTTCTAAGGTCATGATGCATGCAATAACCTTTATATTTTTCCAAAAATACTCTTTTCATATCATCCCATGTCCTTATAGAATTTGTTCCTAAAGTCATGAACCATCTAAGAGCTCTATCCTTCAATGTTGCGGGAAACAAATTCAATTTTTGCATGTGCAATGAGTAGCCATAAGATCTACAAATTATTTCAAATTCAAAGAGAAAGGTTTCCGGGTCTTCTGATCTCATACCTTTGAAGTTAGGAAGTACAGATGGATGGATGTTCTTCATTTGAATGTTGATATCAGTTTCTTGAATGGGAAATCCAAAAGGATCTTCCTCATTGTCATCATCTCCATCCATTTCTTCAACCTCCTTTGTCACCTCTTCTTCTACCTGCAAAAATATGAATTCATGATGTGGATGTGTGGCTCTTACTGCACCACATGATATAGTGGGTGTGGTAAGTGATTGAAGTTTTTGTTTTTGTTTTTGTGGATGTAGGAAATCAGGATACCTAGTTACACTTCCCCGGCAACGGCGCCAAAATGTTGTGCCTCAATCTAGTCTCCTAAATTGAGCTCATTTAATTGTCAACCAGGGTCAGTAAACTGCTGAAGTGTGGTGCACTATATGTGCCTAAGTAACCTCTTCCTACTTCGTTGTGTTTAGTGTTTTCTGATGTTTTTGGTTTTATGGTTTTATTTTGAAAAGGAAAAGAACTAAGTGCTAATGAAGGGAAACTATTAGTCAAAACAGAGTGAAGCCTAAACTATGGATGACAAATGACAAATGAAAATACTGAAACAGAATCAAACCTAAACTATGACTAGCAAACAACAAATACAAAGCTTGATAATGACTCTATGGCAAAGAAACAAATCACAACATGAACTTGAAATGAACTTGAGAAATGGAGTGCTAATTGTAAATGAAGTTCTCCTAACTAAACAATCAACTCATAATATTACAAAAATGTAAATTAACCTATCATGCTGAAGTTATTCTATTCTGCAACTTGATTTATCACTACTAAGCCTTATTTAGAAATTTAGAGATTTTCTAGAATAATGTTTGGGAAAAAGGCTATTGGTGAATTCATAAAAGATTTGCAGGAAAATCAAAGCCTTAAACTAATATGACTGACCTCTGTTCATGTGATGATATATCAATATAGATTCAGAACAAAAGTAAGTTTTGTAAATAATGAAGGCTGTGAGTTTTAATGTTAACAGTTATTACTACTTAAAATGCAACGAATAACACTAGGTGAGAGTGCAATCTATCAATCTGAAAATACAGTGACTACAACTAAGCTAGAATGCTATTAATCTATCTTGAAACAAAATGAACTAAAACTAAGCTAGTGTGCCACTAATCTACTTAAAACACAGTAAACAGAGTTGATGCCATTATCAAACTTGAAAAGAAAGGACAAAGCTGAACCACATGCATTCTACCTCCGGAGTATTCTATTGAAATTCACATGCCATTAATCTATGAAATTACACAGTCCATACAATTCTCACTATGATAATTAATAAAAGAAAATGTAACTAAAGCCTACAAAATCACAGCTATTTCTCATTCATCGTAATGGTATTTTGGAAGAGATGATTAGAACAAGTCTAGCTGTGATATTTTAATGAAATCAATGATAATCCTAAATTGTAGAAGCTTGTCTAAATTATAAATGAAAACACAATTAAAATATTCATCTAAACTGTGAAAACAGAGCTAAAATACTTATCTAAATGGTGAAAACGAAGCCACTCAGGAGGTAGGGGCCCTCCACCACCTGGTAGCACGCAATCTAACTCAACACGTTCACAGAAATGCTGTTTCTTTCATTGAAAGAGAAAAAGACTGAAAAACAGAGTATTCACGGTTCTGTGGCAGAAGCCAAAAACTAACCAAAATCTAACCTCTTTGCTTGGTCTCCCAAGTCTTATTTATAATGAAATTACATAACAGAACTTGAGATAATGCAGGGATTACTGTCTTTCCCATTCCTATTCGAATTAAAACTCTTATTGAAGGCTGTGTACTTTTGTTGCAGACAGCTGTAGAGTCTGTGTCCCGGTAGAACTCTACCTCTTGATTTTGGTTTCCACGTGCATAACCACACACAGAATTCGTTTCTTCCTTCATGGTGAGCAACAAACCATGTAGATTGCCACAGTATTTTTGGGTAATTTCAAAGGGAAAGTCACCAAACACATATAATCAAGGAATTATAACGTGATTTCAAACATTAAATATCAACAAAATTGTTTAAAGGATATTTAAAGGAAAAAGGTGATGGAAGATAGAAAGTGCCTTACTTAAATGCTCTAAGGATTTTTCAATAGTTGCTCCAAAAGCTTCACTTCAAGGCCCTTCAAGATCGTCTCAAACAATGCTATACCATCAGCTTCAACAATGTTGCTCCAAAAATGTCCTCAAGGTCTTCACAACAAGTTTACTAGAAGTTGCTCCAACAATATATTCAATAAGGTCTTCAACAAGGGTTACTTTCTCCTTTGTTTTAGCAATCCTTTAATAATGTTTTTATCCGCAGATTAACAATAATGCAAGGAATATCTTTAATAAATATGAGTTAAATTCTAATTCAAGAAGAACCAAACTCTATTTTCAACCAAGCCCAATGTCTTCTTCCAAATAAGGTCTTCTTCTTGTTGAAGGTAAGGCTACTAAAAAAAATAGATCTATTAAGAGGATCTCCAAACCGTGCACAAATCCAAACTCCTTGATGAAATATATGCAAAAACTAGCCCAAAATCTGTAACAATTTGAGGTTTGAGGTCTGCAAATAAAAAATCTCAATAAGAGACCAAATTTCCTGCTCAAATACTTCTTCAAGACCAACTTCCTGTTGTGACTGAGATCCGCTATTTTGCAAGAGATAACTTTTATAATTTTTCTGAACTACCCCAAAATTGAGCTCAGCCTAAGGTCTGCAATTTTGGTATGAAGTCTCAAGATCTGCAAAAAAAAATGTATAGGTCTTCAAGATAAGAAGTTTGAAAATTTCTAGCTGATTTGAGTCTGCAATTATGAAAAATCCTGAAATCTGTACTAGATTCAAAGTATAACATACACTAGCAATTGCACCGGGAGGTGCAAGGGAACCACATAAAAGAAAGAGTTGCTTGGAGGAGGAGTAACCACATGAAAGGGTGAACATAGTTTCTATTATATAAAGAGAACGCTATAGTACCATTTGTCCAAGATCATCTATGGTCCCTCAAAAGCACCTTTTCGAAATTTTGGGGTAAAAATTCTAACATGTGAACCATACATGCCAATATCAAAAATAAAAGCAATCTTTTAGGTCTTCATGAAACCGAGTATGGAAATAAATATCTCAACAATCTAATTCTCTTCTGTCATCTTCAATATCAATGACTTGATTTCATGATGAATATAATTTCTGAACTTATTGCTATTTTCAAAAACCAAGCATAATGAATGGTTTGATCTACTAACCTTGTTTTTGATACATAAATAGCCAAAAGTCCTTTCCAAACAGGCTGCAACGTTTTCTTCTGATGTGTGATTTGATTTTAAAAAGGTTCTTTGCAACAAAATCCTCATTAGTAATACACTGGCATTATTTCAGAACTAGTTATTGCTTGTTCAACCAAAGTTTACAAACCCTTCAAATAGGGACTAGACCATTATGTGATCTGCTAAAAAATATAATTAATGTAATACAAATGTAGGGGATTTTTCTCATCTGCATGAGCTAGATGATTAGGATTGCTCTAACCTACCCTTATGTTAAGGATCCCCTTTGACAACATAAAATCCCCTATTTTTTTAAGAATCTTGTCTCAAATACTAATTTGCATGCCAAAGATTACTCTCATAGTGTGTAAAAATTTAGCTCTCAAGGAAAATGGAGTTGCCTATGAGCGTAGATATAAAATGGGAAAATTTGTGCCAAATAACACAAGCAGGAAAGTTAGAGCCTTCACTAAAGCTTTTGGAGGCCCTTTGTTTTACTATTATACAATTTATCTAGCTCTTCACGGCCTCCAACCTCTTCCAGTTCCTGTGAAAATAAAAAATCAATAAAATATGAATATATCTTCACCTAAGACCATGCATGAATAACTCTAAACACATTTGAAATACAAAGATACAAACGGTTATAAGGGAAGAAGCAAACTCACTTTTGGTCCAAGGAAAATACCATATGGTACACCATTAAACTTGTCTGCACGATGAAGCTGCAGTGGCATTTAAACAAAGCTGGAAAGAAATCTAAGTCTAACTCAGAGATAAATGAAGCGATCTATAGAGATATGATAAGGAAATTAGGAAAAAACCTGATGTGCAGCTGCTACCTTAAGAAGATATGGAACATCAGCAATAGGCCCAATAGGAAAGTGGCGATGAACAAGACCATCGTGGACAAACATATATGCCATCCAAAAAACGGTGATACCAAGCCCCTGAGGAACTTTTAAAAATGCACGGTAGGTTGATAATAGAGTGACTAACATACTACTGTCGAAAATCACCTTGACATAGCTGTTAAATCAAACTTGGTTTAAATTTACAGTGATCACATCATTCTTTAAAGAATACTATCAATTTAGTACTTCTGTGAATTTCAATGGTAGCAACAGTCAAAACAGAGGCTAGTACTTACAGCACCAAAACAAAGGCCTAGCACAAAGCCTTTGTTAAAGAATCCATAAGCTAGTAATGCAATGGCTGGACCAACGTTGATAATGGAAAACACGTCATTCAACTCAAAAGGTCCCTCCCTTGGCCTGTGATGAGACTGCCCAAAGAAAATGGATTGTCAATTACAATCTAAAACTAACATCTCAACAGTCCTGTAATTAATGGAACAAAAGGGGATTGCATAGTGCAAAACATATCTGCTATATTACAGCTGGATTGTTTTTTTTTAAATAATTCTTGGTCCACCTTTCTATAAACTGTAGTTATACCTCATGCATATTGTTGGAATATTTGAAAAATCCATAACAAAAATGGAGAGAGTAATACTCTTCTCTATTAACACAGAGAAAAACAAAAATTTCTTTACAAGAGACAGAGTTCAACACTTTGAAAACAAAACTTCTATTCCTTCAAAAAAAACTATTACAAATTCTTCCTCACTGAGAGGGATTTCAAAATGGTGACTGCTGCTATGACACAGTGCACACAAAGACTTCACTGTTTCACTCAGAAACACACTCTATCTCTAAAAACACGTTGTTGTGTTTTTCACTACTCTGTCTATTACACTGCTGTGTGTATTATAAAACTTTACAACAATCTGCTGTGAAATATTCAAAACCTTTTTAAACTGTCTGTTGTATATGTTTTAAAATAACATAATACACCCCTTTTTTTTCTTTTACATTAGCCTTCGAGCTATTTTAAAACATATGCCATTACATATAATAACAAAACAAAAAACTATTAAACCAAACCTATTTAAAATATTCGGGGCCCACATTACAAATGCCCAAAGTGAAATATTTGCACATATGTTATATATGAGCCAATGGTTTAAATAACTATCGGGTGGTGAAAAAAAACTTATAACAAAATATTAATAAAACTATATCTTACGTCTGGACTTCAAAAAAATAAACCCGATTTCAATCACAAATTTGCGTTCCAAAATGGGATGCTGACATCGGCCTAATTTGTAACGCGAATTCTCAATCCAATGTGCCTTATAAAAATTTGGGTCCATTTTTTGGCTTTGCGTACGGAGGAAAATTGTGACGCGAAAATCAAATTAATTCTGGCTTAAAATTTTTCGGGTCCGAAAAAACCACAATGCAAACTGGCACAAAAAAAATCCGATCGAATCAAATTTCGCCACGTCGTCTAGGGACCACTATCCTTCAAACAAAACTCTCCCGCGCTCGCAAATAAACTCCTCCTGTGTATAAAATAAACATTGCTCTGTTTTAACTATACAGAGGATCGAATGCGTTGTTCTCAAATACAGTGAGTGTTCTACGAAATGGAAAGCGGCCATTCAACGCTTTGATTTCTTTTCCTTTACAAGCTCTGTTTCTCATTGCACAGGACTGTACATTTTAAATTGAATCTGACTATTCACTGATTTGGAAACTGGTTGTATGCAGGGGTTTTTTTAAACAAAGAAAGAAGGCAGCTGCTGTACAGAGGGCAGTTGAAAATAATAATTCAACATGCCACAGTGAAGCATGCCAGAGAGCTCGATGAGCCTAGTGAGCCCAGTATTCCATTCCAACCTATAAAAGCACATTTGGAGTCATTATTTTCTGAATATTTAGTTCCAAATCTAATACCAACAGCTCAAGTAAAGAAATTTCACATACTGTGGCTCCCACTGATAATGAAAATGTGCCAAACATCTCTATGCAGGGAATCTCTACACCCTGCATACAAATTCCATCAGAGAACAAGCAAGTTAATATACCCATGTCATCTCATACATATGAGCATAAAGACAAGAGTGAAAGAACTACTGTAATATTTATTTGCAATGATAATTGTTAGCACCATTGAGTACGAACTCAAAATTCATGTTGCAAAAACTTTATTAAATACAAGTATTTCTGTGACTTCCAAAGAGAGCATGACCTGAAGCTTAGCAAAGCACATGTTAGGTAAGAATCATGTAATTGAACAAAGCAGAATTATAGTTGTTATGATGAAATAGATCCAGCATTTTTGTCTGGGCCAACTAAATTTAGTTATATTGCAACATTGAGTGAGAGATACCATATAAGTTCATCATAAAACTCATGGTAAACATTTGTAACAAGAAGATATCTATAGGATTAGTATGCCTAGTGGTTATCACACTATTAAAAGGTGAATCAATCTGCTTACAAGGATAATCCAGTTTCTCATCAAAGATGCAATCTGGCCCTTTCCAATTGGAAACAAAGGATCGGGGACCTGTTTAGAGATTTTCGGAAAATTTCCATAACTCATATATACAGGGTTCACAATTTGTGAGGCAGACACACTCTTTAAGAAGGTTTGCAGCGTGAAGTCAACTCACAGCTGGATAGATGCAGAGACTCTTTTAATAGAATAAGAGGACGATCTAACGAGTACCCCAAGTCTCTCAGACCCCCTAAGCAAAACCATTATAGACCATAAAAGAAAAATTGAAAGGAGCACAGCCATGGTGAGAAAATGGGGCCTGTTAAGGAGACGTAGACTTTGTCAGCTCAAACAATATATTTCAGAGAACATTATCTCCAGGAAAGAGAGGAGAAACCCATTCGAAAGTTGTTTGAATGGAATACATCAAAAGGCATGTTTCACCAAGAACAGCTAAAATAGTTACTTCAAAAATTAACATTTTGATAGAACAATATTACAAACTGGTTAATGATTCAATCCTCCGACATACCTTAGGATGGAAAAATCTGCAGGCACCACAACCAGGAGCGTAGAAATCTAAAATAACAAGCTTGTCTCCAGCAATTAGAAGAGATTCAATCAATTCCTGGGCTGAATGAACTTCTACCATATTTGATGTCACTCCTTTTTCCCACCATCTTGATAGGCGGGGCATACATGTCTGTGTTGCACGAACTTGGTAAGAAAATCACCCAACTAGAATCACTCTTAAAAATAGTGTTCTCATTGCTCAAGGTGTGCTTTGGTAGCAAGAATCTAAAGAGGCATGGAATAGGCAGTGTATATCTTTAGCCACCAGACTATTTTTTCCAATAGTAAAGCTTCCTTAGGCCTTGCCATCATCTTACACAGAGGTGGTCTTGTGCTCCATAATGAGAACCTATTAATGTGAGTTCTGTTGGAGTATGTACACATTTCAATCTGTCGCTTTTCTAGTGTTTTGTTTCAATTTTTTTGTGATTTATACACTGCAGACTCAATAATACTGAAATTATGAAGTTTATTTGTTTCGATAATTAATATACCTTTTGAGATTTTAAAATTTCACTACAAATAACCCATTTTAGTCTCATTCTCAACTCGTCTCTTGTTTGGGTTCCTTAATGTGCAATGACATGTTTCTAGGACTGAATTCAATGCAAGGCATATTTTAAACTCTAACTCTGTCTTCCGGTGTCTTATTAGAAATTATTTCAGTTTTCATTTTGTGTTTTCAAGTTAGATATTGTTTTCAAGTTTTTACATTTATAATTTTATTGCAATGTGGCAGACTGATCAGGGCAGTACAGGAACAACCCCAAGACGGGATGATCGTGGAAAGAGGCCAGCAGAAGAACATGTAAAGTGCCAGCATTTCTCTATCTTCAGGTATTTTAGTTATTTACATAATTGAAATAATATTAATTTTTTTTAAATATGCAAACACCTGGCCATGGTACGCCTGATGATTCCCTCTATGAGGAAGAGCTTTCTTCATCCCTATCTCTAGTGCTCTTGTTGCGAAAAAAGGCGTGAAAAGCAAGGTCTGAATTTGATACTTTGATAGACGCGCCTCAAACACCTGAAACAGAAGAGAGGATAAAAAAACTTATGACCCAGCTAGAAACATATCAGGTAATAATAAAAATTCAAAAGGATATTTTTTTGGTTCTGCATGAGATGAATTGTGATAGTTTGATTTTTAATTTTTACATTGACTAAACTAACAAAAAGTTCTTTTGTATGTAGCGTTTTTTGACACTTGTTGAACTGAGATTGCCCAACAACCCTCTTATACACCTTCTACTCCTTTAGGTGCCAGCCAAGAAACACACCCTTCCCAAGCAGACACCCAGCCAACCGCTAAACGTGTTGGCAGTGATGAGGCTGATATGGCCAACTACATTATTGTGTTTCCTGGAGCTACACGTGTCAGCTCCACGGGGACTATTAATGGCACGTTTTTTGTGAACAATGAAGGTGTCCCTATAAAGCACGTACAAATCCCAGGTAAATTTTAATATTTTAACTATTTCATGTACTCTATCTAAAACATATTTTATCATGATTTTTATTTTTAAATTAATGATAATATATTTTTTTTGTCTGTGTAGGAAACAATGAGTTCTACAGGTTTTTGGAGAGCCATGCGTTGGTAATTTCTGGCCCAACCATATGCACAAGGTGGAATTCCTAGAATTCCAACCTGAAAAAAGAACTTCTAGATTATCTAGAAGCCCTTTTTGGGGTCGGCACATTTGACAGAACAGCGGTGGCTTGGGTAGCCGGAAAATATTTGAAATATACCAGGGACACCTATAGGATGAAATTTCAATTTAACCCTAGATACGAGCATCCTCTCATAGTTCCAGAGAGTGAGTGGAGAGCACTCATCCATGATGGAAAAGAGAAAAGGGAAAAGAAAGAAGGAAAAATGTCAACTGAACCCGCAAGGTAAATTACAACTTTAATTCAATAGCTTTAATTTTCTCTATGTCTAAAATAAAAGTGTGCTACATCATATCTGACTTCAATATTTTGATGATAGGTTGCCTGACACCTCGAAGGCAACCAAAGCTAGGATTGAAAAAAAGGGCCATCACAAGCTAGGCCAGGGCGGCTACTTGAAATTAGCCGCAAGAATTGTAATTAAGTAACTAAACATCTTATAATTAATTGTATCGCCTTCCAACGTTTTTGTAATCCTATCAAATATGATTAAAAATACACAATCATATGTAATGTAGGGTGATGACTTCGGAACAGAAACTACAGAGGAAGATAAAAATATCGCTTTCCATTTCGGCTATCAAGCCGTAGTTGAACGTCGTAGAAGCTTGGGGTAGGTCCCAAGATCTAGAATGCCTGATAAGGTAAAACATTAACCTTTCAACTTGTTTGTTTTCGTCCGTAAATTTAATGTCTAAAAACTTTGTTTAAATCAGGGGAGCAGCATTGCCGACGAGGCAAATAACCCAGTTGTAGAGCTAGATGTAGATGTTCCTCACGTGCAACTTGATCATTGTAGTGGGGACTAGGCCGACAATGCTACTATCAGTGAGGGCTGTGACGGTAATTAATTTCCACTTATAATTTTTTGTAATTATACCTTGATGGTTTTCCTTATAACGTTTTTTGTTTAAATGACAGAGAATGTTTCCCTTGAGGATCTTACCACCAGAGAGGAAGACAGGGCAACAGTCTCAACGGCGACAACTGGTGCACCAGGTAAATAATCTCATTGCAATTTTTTTATTAATATTACCGAACTAGTTCAATGATATTTAAAAACTGATAATTAAAATTTAATATTATATGTTTTTGTAGGCGATGCCCCGTCACTGGATGAGACCAGACATCGTGACTACGCAACTAGGTCAGCAGTGCGGGTCGAAAGGCACGAAACAGGAGCAGAGCATGATGATATTGATGATGTAATTAGGAGCTTTAAAAATAGGAAGAAGTAAAAGAAAATTCGATAATGTAAAATATTGTATTATTATAAGACAAACGTTACCATACTTGGAACGTTTTTTGTGTTATATAAAAAACTCATTTATCATACTATTTTTATGTCAAGCATTAATTGCAATGTTTCCTTGAGTACTTTTTGTTGAATTGTTTTTTTATTAGTTATTGAATATTTTTTTTTATGCTCATGAAAGTAAAAAATGAAATATAGATTGGGTATTGGGGAATTGAGAGTGATGTGAGGGGGGGGGAGGGGCCATAAGAGCTTCCACCTTCACGTGGTTGGCCCTGTTTAGTAGAGAATAATTTATTGGAGCAATTTAATCTTGGAGCAAACCTCCCTCGATGCAACGTAGCAACAAAAAAGTCACTGTTGACTTAGTTGCTACTCTTTCATATCGTGAGAGGATTGTTCCAAGTTCATGCAACTCCAATAAATTGTTTTTGAAATGAAGAGGAGCTTATTCAGGTATGTTTTGACATTTTCAACATATGTTCTAACATTATCATAAGAATGCATCTTAGAGTAAAAAGTACTACATCAATTACTTGTATTTATTGTATAGATAATGATGGATTTTTATTGACTTGGCCACAATTTTGTAAAAAGCCCACATTTTATTAAAAATATAAACAATTTTGGAAAAAGCCCACAATTTGTAAAAAGCCCACAATTTTTTAAAAAGCCCACATTTTGTAAAAAGCTCACAATTTGTAAAAAGCCCACTTTTATTTTATTTTTACTTATATATTGAGCTCCCATTGAGTTCAACAAGTCTTGGGTTTTCTACACCATTGAGAGAGATTTATTATTTTCTTTATAGGATAATTTGCATCAATGGAAGAAAACATTAGAGGTGGAAAAAAAATTCAAAAGGGTGAAAGGGGTGATGGTAGAGTTTATTTCCCTTGCAAAAAATGTTGTATGAGAAATAATGTTAGAGTTTTAATAGCAACAGCAACAATGCATTGTAGGAAATATGGACACATTGATGGTGGATCAAATGACTATCCTCCCGTGGTAATTAATTATCTATCTTCATTTTGATTATATCGTAAAATTTTATATTATTTTAATATTTTTTATATGCGCACTAATGTTTAATTATTAATGTTTGTAATTTTCATGAAGGCACAGTTTCCCCCCAACTTTTTGTAGATGATCAACCAGCTTCCACAGCTAAATAGCAGTAGATTAGATGGTGTTGCACCAGTACAAGAGAATATTGCAGCAAATATTAGTATTGGAAATGATGTTGTACAAGGTGAAGAACATGAAGCGAATGATGAAGGTAATTTTAATGATCCCATGGAGGTAGATCATGATGAAAGTAATGAGAAAGTTCACATTAATGATGGGACAAATCAAATGCTCGAAGACTTGTATGGTGAGTCAGATGATGATGGTGGAGATAGCAGTGATGATATTTATGATGTACCTCTGATTGAAAGGTCAAGTGAATGACTTTTTGAACACTCAAATGCAACTCTTCTCTCTGCTACATTGTTGCTGGTGAACTTAAAGGTTATGAATAATTTTTCGAACAGATGTATGACACAACTCCTAAGGTATGAAATATGTATATATGATCACATATATGTAAATGTTGATTATTTTCCCCTTTTTTAGTTGTAATAAATGTGTAAAATAATAAATTATATATATATCTATATATATATATATATATATATATATATATATATATATCATAGTTATCAAAACCGGCCGGTTTGAACCGGTAACTGGTCAAACCGGCCAATCAGGAGGGCTGCCAGTTGGAACTGGCCTTGCAACCCGGTCAATAGCCTATTCTCACCTGTTTTGGCCGGTTAACCGAACCTAACCGGCCGGTTAAGTACGAAACCGGCTGGTTTATGCATAAACCAGCCGGTTTATGTTCCGTACTTAACCGGCCAGTTAGGTGCTCCTCCATGAGTTTCAAATTCCTCAGTGTCTCCTCCATGAGCTGCAAATTCCTCTATTATACTAGCAACAAAATTGTCTAATAACTCATACTCAACACCTTATAGTAGCAACAATACACATGATGACTGATAAATACAAGGCTGGCTAGCATAAAATCCCTGGCAGCATGCAACTCATCAAGTGTACTTGATGACAATTTCTATTCTCAAAACAATCAGCAACAACCTTATTTCACACTCAGCTAGGAACTGTCAGACCCTCTCTCTCTGCTCACACATAGCAGCAGCATAAATACAAAACCTTTCACACAGCATACAATCAATTTGATCATGGCATCAAGACTGATGCAAATGGTCTGACGCCACTCAAGGGACAACAACATACAACCTAATGAAAATGTGACTGGCAATAATAAATTGACCACTAGAAAATTCCCTCTTGGAAATGCACTAAACTGGCTACTGAGTTTTTGGGTTTTAATGAATCTTTTCAGTGATAAATTTTGTCAAACACATTGTGAGCAGACTGCTGAAGTTGTAATGCTCTCTCAACTTGTTACAAATAGCACTAATAGTGGGTTTCATAAACCAATTCAATACATCTAAGTGTTGTAGATGTTTTTATAGAAATTTATTGGCAAGCAAACATAGATAATGAAGAATACAAGATCTTCAAAATGCTGGTCTGATATATCTATACTGAACCCAGAATTGTCTTTAAGGCTGATACAATGAATTGACAACAGATCTGAGCAGGGACAGATTGTATATTATAATATTAACTCAGCAATAAAACACAGTGAATAATATAAGAGAAACCTGATACATTACTTCAACAAGTTTGCTTATGTATTTTTCGATGATATGTATTGCATTTGCTGCCATTTTGATATATTCACCTTTGCATGGTATATAAATGAGAAAAATTTTCATATTTTGTCTCTATTGGCTTGGAATCATGGTTGCAAATCTTAAAAATAGTTTTTTTTTTATTAAAAAATAATTATGTTTATGTTGCAAATCTTACATTAACTAGTTTTTGTTTATGTTGTAGATTGTTGGGTGAATATTTGTTACCATCGCCAAATACTTTACCTCAAACATATCGAGATCTACGTGCTATTATGAAACACTTTGGAATGGAATATAACACTATAGATGCATGTCCTAAATATCATATTATATATTACGGAGAACATGCGTCAAAAATAGAATGTCCGAAATGTGGTACCGGTAGATATCGAACAGATCAACTAACCAAAAAGGTGCCTCAAAAGGTTCTTCATCATATTCCCATAATTCCACGTTTGCAGCGAATGTTCAGGTGTAAGAGCATAGGACAGTTTATGGATTACCATTCAAAGAATAGAAGTGGAGATGGTGTTCTTCGAATGCCTGTAGATGGTTCTGCATTTAAAGAAATCGAGGAAAAATATGTAGATTTTAAAAATGAACCTCGTAATGCCAGGCTTTCATTGGTAGCTGATGGTGTTAATCCATTCGGAGAGCTTAGATCTACTTACTCAGTTTGGCCTATTTTCATTATCAACATTAACATTCCTCCTTGGATGTCAATAAAGAGGGAGCACATAATGTTGACTATGATTATTCCAGGTATTTAATACATTATTTTTTTGAATGTAACATTTTCATTTCTCTCGTTGTTTGCATAAATATATATTTTATTTATTTACTTACTTATATATACATATATCATGGTAGTAATTATTATGTATTGTAATTTTGAACAATTAGGTAAGTACCGGGTCAAAGATATGAATGTATATATTGAGCCTCTTGTCGATGAGCTAATACAGTTATGGCATGGCACCACTATGTATGACATCACTAAACCAATCAAGCAGAAGAGATTTCAATGTCGTGGAATGCTTGTATGGACAATTCATGATGCCCCAGGACTAACACATGTTTGTGGTATGTAATATTTCGTTGCACTTTAATATAATACATAATTATCTAAATTAGATATACCATATTGCATGTTTTAAAAATGATCTCATAATATATTAATTGTTATTGATCCATCTATTGCAGGTCTTCAAACAAAGGGTAGATTTGCATGTCCAGTTTGTGGCCCTAAGATGAAGTATCGTCATTCGCCAGACTTAAGAAAGATGGTGTTTGATGAGTTTAGGCACTTCCTCTCTAGGAACCATAAGTATCGTACTAATGAAAAACATCTTTTCAATGATAAAGAAGAAACTGGATTAAAACCACGAAGAATGACACCTCAGTTGTGGATGTTGGAATATAACAGAATTAATAATCGTCAAGCAGCTAGTACGTAATTTGTGTGTGTGTGTGTATATATATATATATATATATATATATATATTATTTGTTTATGTAATGTTTGGAATTTTTGTTTTAACTAATGAATTTATTTTATTGTATTTTATAATTAATATTGTTCTGATTTATTTTATTCTTTGATATCAATGTCATCGTCGCGGTGAAGGTACTAATATTGTACTTCCACCTGGAATGAAATGTTATCCTTCTCAATTCGTGAGGTTTCCCTACTATGAGGACCTAAAAATAGCTCATTTGTTTGATACAATGCATGTCAGGAAGAATGTGACAAAAATGTTATGGCGAACCATAGATGGTGCACATGATAAAGATAAAATTGAAAAAATTTGTGCTGACATTGAGAAATCGAATCATGCAATGAAAAGTGTGATCGACAGATCAAATAACAATGGAGGTCGAAATTATAATAATATTCCATGGTTATTAACATAACAACAAAGCAATGATGTAAAAGAGGTCGTTAGAAGAATTAAATTTCCAATAGGTTTTGCTTCAAACATAAATAATATCTTAACGAAGAAAGGTGACTTCAGTGGGGTTAAAACACATGATTGGCATACCTTTGTTAAGGTAATTTTTTTGGTATACGTTTTTGTATGTTATTGCTTGAATACATATTTTAAATTTTCCTTTTTTATGTTTAATTTGGAAACCAATAACGATTCATTTTTATTGTTATAGTATGTTCTACCTATGTCTCTCCCAAACAACTTTGACAACAATGTCAAACAAGTTATATATGGTCGTAGTAAATACATGAGGTAAGTAGTTTTGATTTATACGCAAAATCTAATTGCTACAATTTATTTTCGTACTTAATGAAATGATGTATTAATTTACTTGTAATGAAATATATATTATGTTTCATTGAAATAACCTTGCGTAATGATTTGCAGATGGTTTTCATTGAAAGAAATTCATCAAGATGAAATAAAGTATTGGAAGAGAGAAATTCCTCGGCTAATGTGTGAAATGCAAAAGTATCTACCTCCAACATTTTTCAATGCACAAGAACACTACTTGATACACCAAGTTGAGAAGATTGAAATGTGTGGACCAGTACACACAAGGTCAATGTGGATGGTCGAGAGGCACCTGAAATCCTTGAAGGCTTTGGTTAGACAAAGAGCACGACCTGAGGGTTCTATGGTGGAGGGATATGCGGTATATCAATCCATGGTGTATATTAGTCATTATCTTCCTATATTAGTTGTGCCAGCCATGAAGGCAGTGGATTGCATTTGGGATGTGAACTCCATCAAAAAATTTGAAGTGGAGCACCTGTTGGGAAAAGGTAGAATGAAGAAAGTGAGAGGTAAGAGATTTATTATGTATAATACATATAATGTTTCATTTTTTTACATCATGTATATGATCATTATATTCATTTAGGTCTTATTCTTTCATAGTTTATTAATTAATATAATTTACCATGGTTATAAGTAATATTTATTAATATTGGTGAATTATTGTTTTTTTATTCAGGTGCTCAAGATTATGAGGCACTACTTTTATACATTGCAAAAAATCTTGAGTGGATGAGTGAATGGATTGAAACATGTAAAGCACGTAACGATGGTAGGTTAGCATGGCAACTACTTTGTGAATTGATTAGATAAGCGTATCGTAGTGGATATGGAAACGTTACGGACAGGGAAATCGATTTATCATATGGTTTGAAAGATAGAAAGGTAAGCAATTAATTCACCTATTTTATTCATTACTTATTTTATACTATATTTATAATGTGACAACAAGTTTGATTTTTCAGTTAATTTTCATGCTGTGTAAATTATATGATTAATTATTAATTGAGAATGCATCTTTTTCATGTTGGGCATATTGCAGTTGAAACACCACAAGGCTATGTGGTGCAATGGTCGTAAATTTCGTGTTAAACTGTTGGATGATAACAGGAAAAATTCTGATAGTGGGATAACTGCAGTATTCCAGGTCACTAATGTTTCCTCCAGGAGTGGCAGACATCCTCAAGAATCTGAAAATAGATATTATGGGTTCTTAGATGATATAGTTGAGTGTGACTTTAATTCCTTCAAAATAGTTTTGTTCGACGTCAAATGGTATAGGCTACGAATGAATGTACGTGATGATGATAGACACTTATTCAACATGACAATGGATTTCCAATGTTTAAAACATCGTAGTTTGAAGCAGGAAAAGATCGCTATGTTTTTCCAAGCCAATGTGAACAAGTCTTTTACTTCGAGGTTCCAGGTGAGAACGAATGGTCATTTGCTATTAGATATGATCCAAGAGGAAGGCCAGTAGAGTATACTGTAGAGAAAGAAGATGATATTGATCTAGAAGAAGATGATGCAGTGGCAGATGAGCAGGAAGATGCATTGACAGACAAAGAAGACACCTTAGAAGATGAACCAGGCATAGGAGATGAGGCAACAATTATTGATGATGATGTCGATGAGGATATTATTGAAAATGACATAATTGATGACGATGATGACATGGTTGATCATTTCAACACCGTTTCTGAATCAGATGTTGATATAGATGCCGATCAGTTGGATGAAGATCAAGAAGATACATAAGAAGAATATTAATATGGTATCTACTGCCAGTGCCCAAAATTGGTGGTACAGACCATATGGGCCTCTTATGGTATCTACTACCAGTGCCCAAAAGACAGTTAATATTTATGATATTCATGATGGAGATCCTGTGATTTCAATGTGTTTGTTTTGAAAGTTTAGGTTTCACAGTAAATCATCAATGGGCTCTAAAATAAGGCCACATTGAAATCTTGGATACATGTTTCATGCCAAAATGAGTTGTATCTTCCATAAATACACAATCTTGGACCACTCTGTATAAATCTGCTTCTCGGAAAATATTACATCTCCCTCATTATACAGGTGGTGTTCTTACATGCATAACAAAGGCATTGTTTTGGCAATCATTTTTTAAGTCACTAGATATTGTGGGTACAAGGATCTAGGGTCTCCACATGAAACTGTGTTGCCCGGAGACTCACTCTGCCTGTCCTTAAATTTGTAAACATAGTATTATGCCAATGCTTCTTTCATTTTGTATGCATAAGACGATTTTTTGTCAAAGTCCATAATTGTTTTTAAGTTTTATCCATCCCAGTTTTGTTGTGAATGCACAGGTTTTTGGCTCAACACAGATCTGTTATATCTTTGTACTTTTCCTTTACTAACTATTTGAAATTTATAGTTATATTTAGAGGTGTCTTTTAAGGGATGAGGGGAATTACTTGGATTTAGTGCTGCCCACTCTCAATAGAGGCTTACAGTAAACTATGACACATTGTGATGTATATCAGTGGTAGTTGGGGCAGCAACAAAATCAGTTTCATGCTTTAGTAGATTTATTCTTCTTGGAAAGCTTTCAGCTGACAAAAAAAAGGGAATGAAACATGCAACCAGTCCCCTTCCTTTTATTGGACCCCCTGCTTTCTTTTTATGAGAGCATCTACAGGCTAAAGTTACTAGAAGTGGTCAAAAGTGAATTTGGTTAGTTGGCAAAGTCCAACTATTCTTAGCCCTCAACAATGTTTAAATACTTCATAGGCATGTTAACCCCTCCTAGACTGTGTTGCGTAAGTGGGTTTTGCAGAATTTTATGCACTTAGGGTTAGACTCAAATTTTGAAATTTGATGTAATTAGGATTATATTCAAGTGCTAGCCAAATTGGTAAAATTGATACTCAACCATAGCTGAAAGGCAGTAATATGCAGTGGAGTCATTCTATGAAATGATTCAATTTGGCATGTGAATCTCACATCTAAGGGCCATTAAAATCCCATGGATGGAGACTGATCATGATTCAACATTTTTGTTACTATTAGTGGAGGTGGGTATGGCACAAGTACAATAAAAATACTGGCAACAATAGTAACATCATAGATTCAGAATCTTAATCTCTATATTAAATGAGCATTAGAATGTAACTTGATTTCAGTGAAATCTTTAACATGTTTGTTCTAAATTGGACCTGAAATGCTCACTTGTAAATATGTTTGAGGCTTGAGGTTGTATGACACTGCAACAATTGACTTGTTGAGTACATGATGATATTAGGTCATTGTCAAAATGAATATATGCTACTTCGGTATGAAGATTGATTGCTTTTAGGTAGGCTTTTAGTTGTGTAGAGTGTCTTGATTTTTATTTGGTCATGCATGTATGCTTGTCCTTTAGAGTGTTTTTTCTTAACCTGACAATAGAAATTTTCCGTCCATTCATTGGTTTCAAAGAAGTTTGACTGGTACAAAAGGAGTCTAGACGTGTAAGCACAGTCTAAATTTTGAGTATTCATTGATAAATTAAGCTTAAAATGATAGCTTGGATCTTAATTTATGTGTCAAGTTTTTATAAATGCTTGTTTTCTATTGAAGCAGAGTATATTTTGTTTATTTATTGATAGATAGAAACTCAAATTATTTTAACGAGGTCTAATGAAATGTTGGCGATCTTGTGAGCTTTGCAGCCTAGTGGAGAACCTCTAGTGTTATGTTTTGTTGATTTTTCTGATGCAAGATGTGCCGCAACTACCTTAAAATTGATGTTGGTTGCACAAGGATTCGTTCCTGTTTTACTGTAAAATTTTCTCTTTATGGTAGCCTTCTCTTACTACCATTACCTGAACTTTCTAGGCTATGATGGTAAGTTTCTTTTGATAAAAGTTATTAGATCCAAACTGAATTAAGGATCCATTTTTTAAGTTGTTTCTATACATTTATCTTTAATACTTCAGATATTTCTGTGCATGTGCTATAGTGTTACCCTTCTTGGATAAGACAACATTTTTCCTCTACCCTATTGGCTTTATTATTATTCTCTTTCCATTCTTTAAGTGATTTAGAGAGCCTGCAAATGTATATTTCTTTCAGTCTTTTCAAATTTGGTTTTGAACTTTCAAGTTTTCTGTTCTGCTAACTATACAATGTTTTTTATGTGTTATTTTTTCGATCTAACATGAACAGTATATGTTTGTGCATTGTATGTTTATTGGTACTTGCTAGCTTCAATCCTACACGATATGTTTTGAGTTTCTACTATGGCTAGAAGCGTTCAAAGGGAACCATTTTTATAAATCACCACTACTAGGGCTGGAATTGTAGCTGATATGGGAACGACCAATGGGTGGTATGAAAATTTAGCCACATGTAGCTTTTTGTAAAGGTGCTAATTTGCATCTCAATCACCTGCATTAGTTAGCAAAATTGTGTATAAACCGAATGGATACTTGGTAGTTTTCTGAGTTTGGTTTTTCATTTTGCTGGAGTCCATTATTGTAAATTAATAGATTATTTTTTCCATCTTCTATGGTAAGCTCTCTCTTTCTCTGACCTGCCATTTTCTTCCTTTTTCATTACTAAATTTCATTTGCAAATTCTCAAGTTGATTGAACAGAAATGGATGTGGATTTTCTTGTGAAATCAGCAATTAGAAGACATTTAACTTTCTATCGAGATCCATTTTAAACACTAACAAAATGTGATATACAGATGATACCCCGTGTTTATTTTTATTTTTTAAATTGTTTGGCAGTCATTCCAGTCCAAAAACACTGTGGACATGATCCAGAAGCTTAAGAAAGAAATTTGTTGAATCCAAATACATCAGCCATTTAGTTTTTGCATATTGCGACAAAGAAATATAGTGTAGCTGATGTTGGATAGTCAGGGATCAACAAAGAGTGAATATGGAGTCTAAAATAGCATATGAGGATATCCAAAACTATGACAGTAGAGTATTTATAAACCTTTTCATCAGCTAGTTCATTAAAGATTCCAGCTAACATAACCATTATTAAACAAATTACAAAGCACTCTTCCACCTAGCCAATGAATATGACCTAGGGAATCTCAAAAAAGATGTCATCAAGTTTACAACTGATCAAAAATACCACCATGGTTGTGCATTGCATGGTCGATATGTTGTACATGTGGTTTGCGTCCAGTTGCTTGCTTCAGGAGATTATAAAGTATGAAATGTAAACAATAGGGATGACAATGTTATTGATGCAGGGGCATTAGACCCAAGACAACTTTTGTACATAAATAAATGTAAAGGGGGGTCTCATGTTTTATTTCCCTATGAAATTATCCATAGTTGAGCTAATTTAGTTAATTTGTAGAGGAAAATGTAACTGCCCAAATGATTAGTGGGCATAGGAAGAGGCAGTTCGTCTTTGTCTGTCAGAGCGTTAGTCTAATTTGGAACTGTAGGAATTTGAAGAGTTTGTTAGTCATCTAGAAATTAGAATCGATTCATTGTAACTGGTATAAAAATAAACCTCTGTGACAGAGTCGGGAGACCTGAATAGAGAGCTACATAGGCTGCATAGAACTGTAGAGGAGACAGGGTAGAAGAGAAGGGCCAATCGATTGAAGATCTGGCCAGCTAAAAGCTTGTAATTTTGGTCACTGTATAAATGAGGAATTTGTCTCAGTATAACTGTGCATTCGTTGTTTAACTCTGCGGGAGAATACCTTGAGTATTTTTGTATTGATTGATTTAAATTTTGTGTGGAATGCCTTGAATCTCTATGTGAATAATCTCTGTAGTTGATTTGAATGATGTCCTGTGTAACTGGAGGGCTTGAATGGTACTCGGTATCTGATGAGGTGTTGATTTTTTTATGAGTCTCGGTGCTTAACTACGTGATAAACCTGTTTATGAGTCTCAATGCTTAACTGCGTGATAAACCTGTGTTAAACTAATATATTAATTGTGTGTGTAAGTTCTGTGAGGGCATGCATAGATAGTACAGGTCGAAGTCCTGTATTAATTGATGTTGGATTTTGTCTGGAAGCCACACCCCGCAACTTTTTGACAATCGAATCCCGAATATGCTCTAACCTCGTGTGAATAGCCCAACGGGAATCAATGAGGGTTCATGAAGGATGCAGGTAATTGTTATTCCTGGTTGTCGAGCGAGAATCGAGGGAGATTAGATATTGAACTATATTATGTGGGAAAGATTCAGTTTTGAAGTCAGGTGGAACCCTGAGCAAGAGTAGTCAGAACTGTGAGGGCCGCACAGTAAAGACGGGTTTCCGGCATATCTCACCGCCTTTATACGATAAGCTGTATTCCCCATTTGGACACGATCAATGCCATGGGATGACACGTGGCCTTAGGTAGTTTTGGAAAACCACTCTCATCGCGAGTTAATGATCATGCAATTAACACGAGCGATATCTAGTTGGATCGTTGGATCATCGAAGCTGGTGTGACGTATTATCCACCGTTGGATGTGGAAAGGTCGTAGGCGCTTGGCCCCACGCATATATATATGTTGATTGTTGTTGTCCTAACTACGGTTTACAGTTTTAACCATGGTATGGCATGTTGGTCGCATTGACACAAGTTTAATAATATATGTGTAGCCCAAACATTATATAAAGTCCCTGGTTATAAAATGAATGGTATCACTAAAGGCTAGTGTGGTCTGCCTTGTTATATGTTTGTTGTGGTGAAGCACTATTGTAATAAGGACCGTGTTCCAATCCTAGCCAACCATTAACATAACAAATGTATGTATGTATCGGCCAAGGGTGATGGGTTTATATGAAATACGGGGTTTTAACCAAAAGAGGATATTTAATTAATATCTCAATCTCAGACCGAGATATTAATATACATAGGTGTATTTAATTTTTCAGTCAAAAGGAAGCAGAGTAGGTTGAGAGTAGAGCTCCCCCGAAAGAAGAATGAATCTGATGGTATTTCATGAGATATTACATGCACGTAATAAACCTTGAAATTAATATCTCAAATCTCTAAGATTTGAGATATTAAAGCTCTCAGAATTATTTGTTTAATTTTCCAGTCCCTGACATAAGAATAGGTTGAGATTGAAGTAATGAGAAAACCGGGACTGTGGGTTTACCCCGCCATCAGTTATATTCTATATTTCCATTTTAAACACTAACGAAATGTGATATACATATGATACCAATTGCAGATAGTGTTTCATTGTACTCAAAGGGCCTCTAACAGTCGTCAACCTGAGTAACAGTATTCTTCGTTAGAAATTTCAGTATGAAACCGCCTAAATTTCTGACATCACAACTATCAAGTCAATTTGTTATGACTTTAGCTTCATTTCTTGCAAATACTGGAGAATTAAAAAAAAAAAAGTTACTCATATTTAACTATCTCTAAGTAATCGACCGTGAAATTTATGGTAAAGCAACTTAGCACAGAATGTAATTGCAGTATAAAAATCTCAAAATTGGAAGATTGCATTACCTACAAGGACTGGAATCAGCTTGGCACACTATAAAACAAAAGTAGGCAATAAATCAGCAGCTGTTTAATTTTTTTTTTAATTTTTTATCAAAGCGTCAGAAGACCGACTCCTTCAAAGCGTCGGAAGACCAACACCTTCAAAGCATCTGTAGAGCTACACCTACAAAGCGTCGGTAGAGCGACACATTCAAAGCATCGGAAGAGCGACACATTCAATCCGTCGGTAGAGCGACACCTACAAAGCGTCGGTAGAGTAACACCTTCAAAGCGTCGGTTTTGCGATGCTTTAAAAGCGTGGTTAGACGTCGGAAGAGCAATAGTTTAGAAACGTCGGAAGAGCGACATTCAAAACGTCGGAACGCATGTCGTCGGAATTGCGACAGTTACAAACGTCAGATGAGCGACGGTTTTGAAAACGTCGGAAGAGTGACGATTGTTTTGAAACCTTGGAAAAAGTGTCAGTATTGTGACACTTTGGAAAAACGTCGGAATTGTGACGTAATGGCTAACCACGTTTTGTCTTGCCTCGAACTGTCGCTCTTGCAACGACTGTGTGTCAGAATAGAGATGAAGTGGCCGTCGGAAATTGGGCCAAATTTTCTAGTGGATGATGAGTTGACATCGATAGAAATTGATCCGTCATAGGAAAGCCCATGACGCAAAACCATTAGTTCAAGTTTTGAAGAAATATTTGCAAGTACTGACCCATATTTGCAAGTACCTCTTTATTTTTGACAAGCTTGAGGAGAATAACATTTGCTTGTTTGTGTAAGCTCATCCTTCGGATGAGTCCATCTTAGTATTAAAATAAAACCCTAAGAAGGAGTGGTTCGGTCATGTTTGTAATCAATAGGTCCTTTACTGTTAATGTTTAACAGGTCTAATATAGGAGAAACTCAGTGTTTTCAGTTTTAGGGAGTCAGAAGAAAAACATAAGTAAACTTCGTGGTTGTTATTTTTCGTAAATTTAGTCTCTCAGGCCCAAAAAAGGATAAAATAGTGTAAGAGAGAACTCTATTGACCATGATTATTCAATGTATACCTTTTTCGTAATTAGTCCATTTCAGTCTGGAAAAGGGGTAAACTTATACTGAAGAGATGACTGTTCATTTACTTTAACGAGTTTGAATATTCAAGTACTCGACGATCTTTTCATATTTAGAGAGTCTGAAAAGGGCTTAAAAGAGAACTCTAGGGTTTCTCTTTTTCGTATTTTTACAGAGCCCGAAAAAAGTGATAAAAGTATACTCAATGTGGTCGAATTTCAATTTAATTACGAGAAAGAAAATATGGAAATAACTCGGCATTTTCATGTGTTTTATGAGAATGAAACATAGCAAAATAATCTCGTGATTTTCATGAGTTTAATGAGTCTTGAAAATAATCACCGAAATGGACTCAAGATAGGTTTCATTTTTACACAAGCTTGAAACAGAGAAAACTTTGCTTGAGATAGGTTTCATTTTTACATAAGCTTGAAACGTAGGAAAACTATGCTTGAAAGTGGTTTCAATGCCCCCCAAGAGTAACTTGCTAGAGCAAAAGTCCCGCAACTTCACTTCATTAAACTAAGTAGAGTACTGGTTACTAATAGTTGGATGGAGTGAAGGTTCATTTACGAGATCAGATGAAAGACTCGACTTAATGTTTACGAGATCTAGTCAAATACTCGACTTAATTAGGAGACGATTTGTTTCATTTTTTAAAGAGCTTGACACATGAAAAGAACTATGTTCAAGGAAATTTGTTTTATTTTTTAACGATCTTGATACAAAAAAAAAAGATAAACTATGCTCATTTCCTGATTCATTTTTATAACGAGGTTGACACAGTAAAAGGAACTATCCTCAAGGTGACCTGTTTCATTTTTTAACGAGGTTGGCACAAGAAAAGAACTATCCCCATTTCATAATTCATTTTTTAATGAGGTTGACACAGGAAAAGAACCATCCTCATAAGGGCCTGTTTCATTTTTTAACGAGGTTGACATAGTAAAATAACTATCCTCATAGACATGTTTCATTTTTTAACAAGGTTGACACAGTAAAATGAACTATCCTCATAAAAACCTCGATCATGGCTTCCAACTGGAAGAAACACATGTCAAGGGACACTCCTTGATCATGGCTTCCAACAAGTCTTCATGAGATGGAAGAACAGTTCTCTGGAAGGAATACATGTCAAGGGACTCAATAGGGATAAGAACATTGCGTTCAAATAATCACATAGGGTTTTCCATGTCAATTACCGGATATAATTCAAAGGAAGTTGAGAAAACAGTGAGAGACTCGCTTTCATCGATAACTGAAAACATGGGACTGGTTGCCACATAATTAACCTGTGGCAGGGTGAATACCACTTCCGTACAAGGAAAAATTAGGGATTTCGGATTGTTGGTAGTCGAATCAAGACTAATGAGCGAAATGTGGTCATTAGTCATAATGTTTCCATTGTGAGGGAAAGACATATCGCGAGAGAGTGTCGATACGACAAATTTCATTGCATATACATAGTCTCGCCCAATGAGAAAATTTAAATCCAAGGGGCCTCGGACTACCATAAGATCAATACAAACAGTTTTACCTTCCAAGGTAATGGGAAACTTAGGAAGGATCCCTAAAGGTTCACTAATGGTTATGTTAAAAGCTGAAAGATTCTGTGTAATAGGCACACGCTGAGGGAAACCCAAAGCTTGCCAAGTGGTTGAGGATAAAATACTAACAGAAGCACCTTCATCTACATTTGTGCAGTGCACATGCTTACCACAAGCCTTCAAAATGATTTGAAAGAGAATGGAGGAAGGAAGACGAGGTTCTGTCAGTCTATTCCAATCAAAGGAAAATACCTCGATACTTGGAGGGGGTGTTGTAGAAACAGGTGAAATGCCCCCTTGTGTAGAAGAATCTGATGTAACAAGAAGAACCTGAGCAATATGAATTTCACTCTCTACAAGGAGAGTGGGATCAATCAGATGTAAAATCAATTCGACCACTTTATCAACTAATGGATCCTCAACCTGAGTGTTATGAGTTTCACTCTTCAATGGAAGAGAGGGATTGACTGTACTTGGAATTAGATCAATGACTCTATTAGTTGACGGTAGGTTGGGAGAAAGTTTACGGTAACCAGTTGGAAGTTTTTGCTATGGAACAGTAAGGCTTTTTCAACAATTTTGAGGCTTCATCCATGTGAGGGAAAATGTGATTTTGATGAATCCCTTTGCATAACCTACAAGGAAACCTAACTTCACCATTTTTCCCAAGAACTTGACAATCATTGGCTGATGGATCAACGGTAAGTTGATAGGATATTTCTGACCATACTTCCAAGACCTTAGGAATACCAGGACAATTGATAAGGAAGTGGCCACCCTTACAAATCTTGCAAGGGTATTTGGGTTTATGATGCATGTTGGATGTTTCCAAAACATTACCAACACTTACAGCCATGGTTGGTTGGTTGAATTCTTTCTTATCTTGCTTCTTCTTCTTCTTAGCCACCTGGTTATTAGCATCAAGGCTTTTACCAAGCAAAGAAGAAGAAAGGGAGGAATACATGTTGGGTGAAGAAGGTTAAGGGTCAACATGAGGTTGGTGATATTGAGATGGTGAACTCCGTTGAGGTGAAGGATTCAGTTGAGGTGGAAAAATTTGAGTATTCGAGGCCAACAAAGTTGAAAATAACCATACCGGTAAACCTATGGTAAATCCAAGTAATGAAAATGTAGCCATATAAGGAGGACCAACATTTCAAAAGCAAGGAAAAGTACTAGGATTCTCATTAAGAGGGGTTCCTTGGTTAGTAAATTCTAGAAATGTTGCCATTAGATTCAACTTCAGCGAATTTAATTAACAATTTAAAAATATTAACAATTCAAATTCACAATCCACACCTAAGGTCTCTAAAAAGTAAAAGAAAAAAAATGAACACACGCTATCAAATCTAGGAATAAAACCACACACAAACAATATGTTTCCACAATAACAACACTAGTTGGTGATGAAATTCAACATCGCAGAAATTAATGTGTAAAACTGGTAGTTGGAACAATTACCTTGAAAACATGTTTAATGAAACAGTCTGGTGCAAGTAACTTCACTATGCCATCTCGAAGTGAAGAGTACCCTATGGAAAGTCCAAGTGAGTCTAGTCAACGTCTACTCCAGGCACAATGGGACCTTCCCTCCACCGTCAACTTGGTAAAAATCCTAAATATTATGGCCACTAAGGTCACCAACTGAAACAAATGCACCTGGGGGAATAGTCTATGATCTGATATAGACGCAAGGGCAAAGTATCAAGCTCAATCCCCTTAAAGGCTCCTCAACAATGGTTAATCCGAGGTTTTCCAACAACTGACCCCAAGCTCCTTGAAAATGGTTGATCCGGATTTATGCAGGAACGCAACAGAATACAGAAATAACCATAAACATAGAGATGCAGCGGAAATAATGCATCATTTAAATAATATCAAATAACAAAAATATGCTTACAGACATAATGGAAATAAAATAGCTAGGGTGTTGGTAGTGAACCTCGAAGAAGAGATGTGGCGGCTATAGACCTCTGAACTGTGTTACAATGAGGCTCGAGGGCCTATTTATTATTGAAAAATAATGGATAACCCTAAACATCTAAAAACCTAACCCTAGGAGATGAAGAGCCAAAACTATGGGCCCCGTTTGGGTAAATTGGTGTTTCAACTTCCTAGGGACCTAATTTCGGCATACGATCTTCGTTTGACACGCATGATACATCGTTAGAAATATCTATCCGAGGACTAAAAATTTGGCTGTGAATATAAATTCTGAAATGGAATCATATACGCCACACAAACGATACCCAAAAAATGTCGTTTAGGGCCTCAAAACGGCTCTGGAAGTTCAGGACCCAAAAACTGCTAAAAATAGTAAGTTGTGTTGCAACTTAAAAAATGAAAGAACTGATGGTGGGGGTTCAAATAGAATATGTGGGTGGCCACCAATTTCCACCTAGATCATTAAGGTCCCAAAACGGCTCCAGGAGTGCAGGACTCGAAAACCTGCTAAAAATAGTAAGTTGTGCTGAAAGTGAAAAGCTGCAAGAATTGATGGTGCGGGTCCAAATGGAATAGGTGGGTGGCCACCGATATCCATCTGGATCATTCCTCCCTCCTTAAGAAATAATGGTCCCCATTGCATTGAGATCCTCCATGAGATGAGGCACGTTCTGTTGTCGAAGATGTCATGGACCTGCAGGCAGACATGCTGGATGAAATTAGTAAATTTGGTTTCTTTATCAGCCTCAAATAGTACATGTGTGGATTCTGTTTGTGTAGTTGCATGAGGTATGGAAAAATTAGGTAGCGGTGCTTCGGGGGTCAGATCAATGGAGTGCTTGTCCTAACAGTGTAGAGGAACCTCTGTGAGTGAGGAGAAAATTTCCTCGTATTTCTCCATGACTTTGTCCATCTGATGCAGTCGTGCAGGGGAGCCCTATTTCGAGGTTATGGCCCCAATATTCTTCTTTCCCTGTGAGCAAGTTGTAAGGAAAATAAATTTCCTAGTTTGGGAAACAATTTTACTGCATTTTTTTTGCATTAGTCAAAGAGATGATAGGAGGCAGTACTAACTATGTTATCCTGTACAAGTTATTTCCGAAAGTAATAGCAATAGCACGAGGCCTAGACTCATACACAGCATGTCACCTCCACAAGTATGGTTGGCCCAATAATACATCAGCTACATCAAGAGGAGAAACATCACACAATACCTCATCCATGAATGGCTTGATACTGTATGGAAGGCAGCACTGCTGGCGGATGTGGAGATCCATCCCTGGGTGGAGCCACCCTATGGTATATGGTTGCCGGTGTGCTATGGTCGGTAGGCCGAGCCGCTTCACGACCTCTTCTGAAATGAGGTTCTTTTGGCTTTCGCTATCGACAAGAAATTGCAGCGGAGAACCCTTCACCCACATCTGCGAATGGAAGAGGTGCTCCCCCTCCTTTGGATCCTCTGGATCTTGGTGGTGGTAACAATGGCACTAAGATCTGCATCAATGATCTACTTCCCTTTTTCATTGCCTTTGTCTGGTTCTGACTCAGGATCAGAAAATGCATCTGATTCAGGTGCCTTTAGTTCGGCCACCAATGACTGTTTGGCCCGACACTCGTTTGTGCTGTGAGTGGGGCTGTTATGAAATTCACACCACTTCCCTCTATCCTTCTTTGGATTTGTGGTGTTGTTTTGAATCGCATTGCTTTGGCCTTGTCCCTTGTTCTTCAGTTCGGGGGCACCTTTCAGATTCGTAGATCCAAAGTCTCACTTCTTCTGCTTAAATTTCTACTCGATCTTGGCGGAATAGCGATATGCCATGCCAAGCGATGTAATGTCGAGGAACTCCATTTCCTCCTGAATTTGTTTTTGTTTTTGTAGGGTCCCTATCCACGAATGTCATTCTGCAAGTCCATGGATTTTCCATTGTTCCTACACCCTTACAGCACTTGTCATCCCACGCTTGTAATCAACCTAGTGAGAAGTATGCCTTTGTCTCTTGAGTGGGGCTCACCCACCAGAAAACTATTCCACTATCCTTTGATGATCATAGTTCAATTGATGTAGTCTAGATCCAGATCATTACGGTATATTCAATGCCTATCATCAGCGCCCACTGGTTCTTCATGTTTGATCTTGATCTCAATGTCAGCTCTCTCCTGGAGTCAGAAATTAAATCCCTCCCTCTATTTCCTGTACTTTTTAGCTCCCTCTCCCATTTCCATCATCAAGAGTGGAGAACCCGAAGCACTTCTTAAGCTTGAGGGCTTGCAGCATGTGGCCATGGCTTCCGACAAGAGTGGTGAGGTCGTTGTCCTTAACGATCATTTGTCGCAAGTGGAGGGACTTGAGGCAGAGGCAGGAAGAGGAGATCTCTTCAATCCAAGGGAGTGCGTAGGCGCCCCAGTCCTCCAGGGTGAGGTTGAACATAGCGGCCCTCGGCTTCCCCTTCAGCTTTAGTGATTCCAACTGCTTGAAGCACCGAGTGAGATCAGAGGGCTTGAGCGTGTAGCAGAAGGCCACGGTCACATGCTTATGAGTTAGGGCATCGATCCTATACCACTGCTTGCACACCTGAGAGACCACGCTTCAATCCCGGGGGTCGTTTATGAAGATCATCACGCACTCTAGGGCCTCTTCTGGTATTCCATTGCCAGCCTGGATTTCTCTTTCTGTAAGCGGGAAATCATGAGCAAAGCATCATCAATTGAGTTGGTTGATGCATTTCTCTCGACTTCAAGCTCGGAAGAAACCTCCTCTAATGCTTGGTGTTGGGCACGCAGTGCGTCTAACAACTTATGCACCATAGTCTCATCTACCCATCCTTGCAGCTTAAACTTAAATCCATGGCGTCCACAATCTAATGTCTTCACATCGTTTGTCGATATCATGCAGATCTACACATGACAGGCTCCACGCAGTCTGGAGAACGCTTCATCAAGAATGCAAAATTTTTATGGGATCTAAAATCTATGCAGCTCAAGTCTGACATCGATTTCTTTGGCGCAGATCTGAACGTTAGGAGAATCTCTTCTCAAATTCATTGCTTTTTTTCCCCACCGATATGATGCCTCCAACATTCACCATGGGAAACACTTTCGATGTATGCTTTGAACTCACCTTCAGTGAGAAGAATCTGGATCTGCATATCTCCATAACAAATCATGTCTCCTTTCATAGTCCAATAAAACCCTTGGCAAAAAAAGCGTCCCTCTAAAGCCAAATATGGCTCTAATACCATTTTTTGAGAATTTACCAGAGAAATAATAAATTTACCGAGAGGAATAATAATCATGAAAAAGAACCAGCAACAAAACATTAACATAAACATAGATGTTTATCCAGGAAAACCCCAAACTCCGGGAAAAACCCAACCAATGAAATTTCATTAAACATTGGCCAAAAACCTGGCCAATCCGGCCAAGTGAGCCTTCACCGCTCACCTCCAGGCCTACCTTACATTAAAGTATTCCCAGCCTTTTATAGGCTCCATTACATGCAATACCATGGGATGAAAACCATGGGTGCACAATACCATGTGCCCCAAAACCACTACTATTTACCCTAGTCAACATTGACTCTACCCCAAGTCATGTTTACCTAACATGCCATGGGAGGTCATCGAGGCCTGCGAGGCTGATCTTGCAAGGGTTCAACTAGATCGAGCCCTAACTCCTTATACCCTGACCGCGTTGGGGACATGCAAAGAAAAACAAAGAAAGAGCAGACCGCTCTGATACCACTGATCTGGATTTATGCAGGAACACAATAGAATACAGAAATAAACATAAACATAGAGATGAAATGGAAATAATGCTTCATTTCATTAATATCAAATAACAAAAATATGCTTACAGACATAATGGAAATAAAATAGCTAGGGTGCTGGTAGCGAATCTCTGAGAAGAGATGTGGCGGCTACAAACCTCTGAACTATGTTACAATGAGGCTCGAGGGCCTATTTATTATTGAGAAACAATGGATAACTCTAAATGTCTAAAAACCTAACCCTAGGAGATGAAGAGCCAAAACTATGGGCCCCGTTTGGGTAAATTGGTGTTTCAACTTCCCGGGGACGTAACTTTGGCATACGATCTCTGTTTGACGCGCATGATACATCGTTATAAATATATGTTTGAGGACTAAAACTATTTCCAAAAATATCAATTCCAAAAAGGAATCACATTTGTCGTACAAATGATGCCCAAAAAATATTGTTTAGGGCCTCAAAATGGCTCAGGAAGTTTAGGACCCGAAAAACTGCTAAAAATAGTAAGTTGTGCTGCAATTTAAAAATTGAAAGAACTGATGGTGGGGGTTCAAATGGAATAGGTGGGTGGCCACCAATGTCCACCTGGATCATTAAGGTCCCAAAATGGCTCTAGGAGTGCAGGACCCGAAAACCTGCTAAAAATAGTAAGTTGTGCTGAAAGTGAAAAGCTGCAAGAATTGATGGTGCGGGTCCAAATGGAATAGGTGGGTGGCCATCGATATCCACCTAGATCAATGGTTAATTCGAGTTTTACCATTTTTATTACATACACATCTTCTATCTTTGCCAATGAGATAGGTACGATTACCGCACTAGGTCGAACATCATCTCGTGCTTGAATCTTTTAAGAAGAGCTTCCCAGAGTAGAATTGCAACAATTGGAATTTTTCTTTACTGCAAGATACTATTATTTGTTTTAACTACTTTGGAATGTTAACTAAAACCTATTGCAAAGAACTAGCCTAAGCTAAATTGGTGGAAAGAGCCCTAGAAAATGTAAAAAATTCTACATGAATTTTATTTAGCGTTGTATTATTTGGGCTATTATTACTCAAAGTGTAAATGGATATGAAACCAATGGTGTTATGACCCGAACCAAAACTGAATACAATCGAATATGATAATGTAATCTTTTCAATTCAATGAATCCTAACTAAAGTAGGGAGAGAGTTTCCATTCACTTCCAACAATGCAAAAATTGATAAATAAGAGAAAATATAACAAATCCTTTAATGCACTAATTTCATCAAGAAAACTAATGCTAATCAATTCCAATTTTATTTTTATGTTTTCAAAACAATCATAAGAACATGTAAATTCAAATCAAAGAAACTGATCTAAATCTATGATTGATTTTTCCAGAATGTAAACTATGCATTTGTAATCTATGCACAATTCACTTGAAAACTATGCAAATGTAATCTATGCACATTTTTCGTTCATATTCTGAAAATGAGAATTATAATTATGAAAATGTGATCTATGCAAGAGAATTCTCAGACACAAGATGATTCCAATGTAATCTAAATAACCAATCAAGTGTAAGTAAAGAAAATTGGGTGAAAATTCCAAAGGTCAAAAGTAAAAACACTCAAAGGCGATTAACACTCAGACACAATTTAGCGACCCCCCCCCCCCCCCCACCCTCAGCGAATGAGGGGGGATTTTTTTTTCAAAAAAAAAAGAAAAAATATGAAAAATTGTTAAGATACTGAGACAAACCTTGAAGTAATGACCAAAGGAAATCAAATTAATAATTTCTCAAAAAGAAACTCAAAACACCCAATTAAATTAGTAGACACTAATGAGATTGTAAATGGATGAGGGAAGACTTGAAGAACCAGGTTATCTGGCTCTAAAAAAGACAAATTTTATTTTTATTTTTTAATTTTCCAGGGTTTCGCAGTTTATAATGGAAAATATAGCGGTGCCGCACTTGTTTTGAACTAAAAACTCCGGAGGTTGCCGCACTATTTTCTGCTGAAAACCGCGAAGGCAAGGAAAAAAATGGGAAAATAATTAATCAACTCTCTTTTTTATGGATTCTTAAAATTTGTCTTCCCAACCCGACCTAGAGAATTAAAATCCAAAAAAATTAAAAGACAAACTGAAAAAAAATAAATAAAACTAAGTTCTATTCCCTAGCGAGTCGCCATTTTGTTATGCAGATTAATCCCTCTTGCGGACAAGAGCGATCTCCCTAGTATTCAACGAATAGCTAGAAACAAACATCCATTTGGAAACCTTTTTATCTAGACTAATTGCAATTCAGAATTATTATAAGAAAAGAGATAGGACATGCCCCTACCTTGAAGTCCAACATTCGATGCAGTCTTTTATCCAGTCGCTCCAAAGAGGCTTCTCCAGTAAGTAGAACCTGCAATCAAAGACAAGACAAAATAATGAAAGCACCTGCAACATATAATAATTTAAGAAGAGCTAATCCAACTTAGTGATCAAGGAGTCTAAGTATTGATGTCATTCAATAATCATAAGAACAAATTAATGAGAAAAATAGATCCATATGTATTATCTTGAATAAAAAGAGTAATCTTACAACCTGATGCCTTGATGTCGTACATATTTCTCACGGGGTCCTGAAAAATCGTTCCTCCTTCAGTTTCATAAGCCTTCCTATCTAAATGCCAGCATAGAGTTATGGACATAAGGGTGTGATCATTCTCATGCCAACAACAACTAGTGTAGAAAGTATTCACTCTTGGGAATTCTCTTCAACAATTACCTTTACAATCTTAACATCTACAGTCTACATACATTCTACCCTTCAACCTGAAACTTGAGCTCAATTTATAGGGAAATGGAGGTAGTTTAAGTTCCATGAAGATGGGGATGGATTCCTCTCATGAAGGGATTTGAGATCCATGAACCAAGGGATAAGCTCCATGAGTGAAGGGATAAAGCTCGAACTGATCGCGCCTCTAGAAGCTTCCAGTTGGGAGAATATTTGACCAAATATGCTTCTAGAATTTACTTTTTCTTTTATTTAACTTTTTACGAGGGTCTGCAGGTTTTAGTAGCAGAACGTGCAGGGGTTTCCACATTTTATAGACCAAGTATCCGCGAACCCACGGGAAAAGGCTAGAAAAAGTGCGAAGGTAGACTTTTAAGGGTTTTAAAGAGCTTTTCTCCAATTCCAAGACTTGTTTTAGGAACATTAGGGTTTTTGACTTCTAAGGGAGCACAATATAGGTAGTGATAAACCTATATGGATAGTCAAATTTCATGGTGAAAATATAACGTGTAACAAGGACAAGGGTCAAACTTCATGCACAGAAAGAGAGAATTGCATTGAACAAGATCAAAAGAGCCAATGTTAAAATTGAAGATTTGACCAAGCAAGGAGAGAAAGAGAAGTTAGACATACTTGCTAAGGTATCAATCCATGCCTCAAACACTTGATGAGCAAGTACCCTCACAATTTTGACAAAAGTTTGGCACACTTTGCATTTTTGTTCATTTCTGTGTTTTTGAGTATTTTTTCACAGAAAATATTTTCCAAAGGTGCAGTGACCTAAACGCTACGCTCTTTTTTGGGACCTCCAAATGACAAATTACCACTACCAGCAGGTTTGTATTGATGAGGACATAAAACCTAGAAATTTCCAGAGTTTTTCAAGGAGAACTAGTCCATCAAAAGCTCAAAAAACCATCAAAATTTCATGTTTTTGCCTCTAAATCTATCTGGTCATTACACATTTACCAGTCTCGGGAGAACAGGTTTTTGACAAGGCAAGTGAGCACCATTTTGAAAACTAGAGGTAGTTTTGGAAAAAAGACTCAAATTGATTTTCAATCAGCTATTATGGAGTTGATTTAGACATCGGGAAGGCACTCAAAATCAGCCTTGAACATAGGTAAATTTTTCTGCCTGGACGTTGCGCGTTTGACAAGGAAAATGCATTTTTTTACAGTCTTCAACAATTTTTTTATTTTTACTCCAGTTTGAATTTTACCTTGGAAAATGAGGAATTTACTTATGTAAATGGTAAAGATGAATGTAAATATCATGTTTTTACTTTTATCTAGGGTAAATACATTAGGTAAGTCAATCAGTTGAGGTGTAATGAATCAATTCATTAGAGATAGGAATGAGTCACTTTTCTCATCCTATACTCTAGCTATCAATTCAGCTTTTTGTGTAATATCTCCCTCACCTCATGGATTTGACCCCTATGGATGAGTGGAGGTGGTTTTGAGGTCTATTTAGCTCAGTTATTCACAGGAGTCAAAGGTTGGAATAATTTTGAATGCTAGTGTATTGATCAAGAACCAGTTTGGCCTGGACATTAATGAAAATTTGCACCTATTTCCTTGGGATTCGTGTGGTATGAATGTTTGGCATAGTTTTTTTTTTTCTCTGTGATCATTTTTATGAATATTTTGAAATATCGTAAACCTTTTCTTGTCTATTACATGATAAATTTCAAGTTGATAGGCATAATACATGTTTTTCATGCTATGTTTTGGGAAATTTTTCATAATTTGTCCATTTTCTTCAGTCTAGGAAAAACTCATCTCATATGCTCTTCCAAGATCCTCATCAGTCCTAAACCATCTCACCAAGTCACCTTTAAGCGTTGATCCTTCCACCAACATTGTCCCATCGAATGGACTACAATTCCATCTCATTTTCCCTAACCTAGTCCCCTTGACCTAATCCTCATTCAGTGAGCCCCAATCCCAATCAAAACAAAACAAACCCTTGCATTTCATAGCTAGCCTAAAAAAAATTTCATCCAAGCCTCTTGGATATAATTTTTTGTGGAGAGAGCCCTCTCCAACTTGGTAGGGCTAGATACGAAGTCAAAATCTTGGTTTGTGGTTACCTTTGTTGGGATTCCTTCCTCAGCCTTGGGAATCTGATGGAGTGATAACATGTCATACACTGGTTGTAGACGTATGTACTGTGTGGTGTTTTACATCATATGTGGGTGTAGGCGTGTGATGTACATTGTGTTTAGGTGTACATGACTGCAGAGAAGATATGGCACTGGGTGCTTGTCAGGTTTGGCAACCGATTAACTATGTATACAGAAAAGACAAGGAACAAAGTTAGAAGAAAAGGACTAATTAAAGTATAAGTATTAGAATTTTATTTCATTTTTTGTTACGCATGTGATCTATGATTATGATTTATGATGGTTGCATGTGATGTATGATTTTTATTTATGATGGTTGTATTTTATGCTAACCAGATGTGATATGTTTATAGAAGATGATTTGATCGGAGAGCTAGTTTGACTTGTTGTGATAGGAAGTAAAAAATATTGCAAGTGTATGTTGTTTATGAGCTACCAATTAGGTATGATTTGAGTTTATTTCAATTTATTTTGAATCTAATATGAATTATGTGGTTGGTATAGGAGAGCATGGAAAATACCTGGTTTGGGGTGGTTGAAACTAACTGCAAGAATTAGGAGCAACAGAAAAGGAATTGGAACAAGAAGCAATACGTTGGTAAAGCATTCAAGAGCAAGGCCATTGTTGGACACTGGTACCCAATAGTGTCCATTTATTACCATGAGCATGTTATGACTGGTATTATGGTTTTGATGCAGGGATGTTCCTTGGTTTCCGAACCTTTCGATGTGAGGAAACATTGCCAAGGGATGAATCACCCATGAAGGGGATGTCAGGGAACTTGGAAGGTGAGTGACTACACAAAAAGCGGTGACAGGATTTCCCTAGGGATTGTGTAGAAGAGAAAGGAAGGTCAGGGTATGTATTTTCTTTGGTTATTAACATTCCCAAATGAAATCAGAGGCACATTGGGAGTGTGCCCTGAAAAAATGAGTCGGTAATTTTTCACTGAGGGAACATGTAGCGCAAGGATTATAACACTCGAAAATGGATGAAAAATTTAGTTATGACAGTGAATTATGGACTTCATGGGAAGGCTGTGAATCATGGTACTACTTTTGAGGGCGGAGATGTGAGCCTATGGATTCCCTTGTTGTTGATGCAGGCATCATATCCTTTTATTTTTTGGTTGAGAAAATGTGCATATGTGTATATGTGTATATTTTATTGTAAATATTGTATCGAGTTGTGTTTATAAAGCTCCAAAACAACATGATTATTTTATGGTTGAAGAAAATGTGAATGAGTATATATGTGGTTTTTATTTTCAATATTGTAATGAGTTGTGTTATAAAGCTCCAGTAAGCGATATGTTGTTTTTTTTTTTAGAAGAATTCATTGTAAATACTGCAACGAGTTGTGTTATAAAACTCCATGGGAAGTATTTTTTGGTTTTCAATGGTCTTGTTGGTTATAGGTGTCATAGAACACCGAGGACTATGTTCCCCTAAGGAGGAGGGGTATATAACAGCCCCGGGTTAAAATTTCATGTAATAAAGTTAATAAAGGAAAAATAAGACCAAGGTCACAGGACACCTATTCCAAGTTGAATGTTGGGAAAAACATCCTAGTGGGTGTTCATTTCGATTTATTATGGATAAGTAAATTGGAAAAGGCATTGGAAAAGTAATTGGAAAGGAATTGGTAAGGGAAAAGAGGGATTTATTGTAATTTTATTTATGAAAATAACGGAAAATAGGAGAAAAGGAAGGTGAAAGGTCACATGATTGCATGTGAGGGAAATTGAAGGAAAAATAGAGGAAATTGAAGAAAATAGAGACCTCAATGATAAAAAGGCTTAGGAGGATCAGTTCATGGCTTTTGATAGTTCTATGGTGGATCTCTCTCTCTATTATTTCATACTCTTGCACACTTAGAGAATTCTTGGAGCACTCTAGCCTTTGAGCAAGAAAACAAAAGAAGGACAAGGAAAGCAAGGGACAAGCAAGGAAAAGTTGGATCAGGTAGCTTCAACATGAATAATTTTCAGTAACAAGTTACATGTGTCATTTCCTAGTTGGGTGGTGCATGCATGGTACATGCATGTGTGTAGTTGGTTCTCTTGATGTCATTGGCATGTGTTTTGTCGGGTGTGACAGTCGTTTCAACCTTGCCTTGCCAATTCCGGATAGCCATGGTGTGATGAGGTTCTGTTACTTGATTGAGCTTTGGATTTTCGAATGGTTTTGGAACCAAGTGAGGTGGTCTCAGGAAAATTCCTAAAGGCCTAGGAATCCCTTGACTAGTTTTGGCAGGATTGAAGTAAATCCTTAGGGTGGAGACAGGAAAATTCCTCAAGGTATTGGTGAATAAATCAAGAGGCATCCAAAAAAAATTTGGGCCTAGGAATCCCTTGACCAGTTTTTGCGGGATTGCGGTAAATCCTGGTAGTGTATGTTCTTGTTTTGACAGTAGGAATCCCTTGACTAGTTTTGGCGGGATTTCAGTAAAGCCTAGTTTTTTATACCCTTGTTTGGCCCTAGGAATCCCTTGACCGATTTTGGTGGGATTGTGGTAAATATTGAGGGTGGAGGTGGTTTAATCTATGGGAAGCCCTAGTTGATTTGGCCTTGAGTCCTACATTCATTCTTGGAATATGGCACGAGGGTGATTGTTTGAAAGAAAGATTTGGTTCAGCTCAATCTATGGTTGGGTGGTATGTGGAAGTCCCTGACCTGGTTGGATTTTGCATATTTTAATAAGATCTCTTTTCACTTTTCTTTTTAAGTAATTATACTTATTATTATGTGGCTTTGACAGTTGTTATATCATGGTTATTATTCTAGTTATATGTTGGTTATAAGCATGGTTTCATAACAGGTTCTAGTTATGGCTCTTGATATGTTTTATTTGTTGATGAATGGTTAATGAATGCATGAGATAATAAATGTTATTGCAGCTATTATGAGATGGAATTATAACTTATTGATGATTTTTAGATAATTATTAGACTCCTTTGTTCAGAAATGCATTCATGACCTATAGATTTCATGTTCTCAATATGTTTGACGAAATGAATGTCATGGTTAGGCCTAGTTACGTCAATTCATTGATCAAGTTTTGTATTACTGAATTTTTCTTAATGTTATTTATCATTCTATAAATTCTCATTAAGTTATGGGCAGTGATTTGGAGACAGGTCTTGAAAAGGTGGAACTGATTCTAAGGTCGTAGGCTCATAACTAAGAAATTGGGACTATAGTCGCTACCTTTCATGCTTATGCATGCGAATTGAGGCCTATAGTTGCATGGATGTAGGGTTATTCCTATGGTTGGGATTCCAGGTCAGTGAAAAGGAAATCTGACTCAGGGTTTGGGCACCTAGAGGGGTGGTTTAGCTCTTGGGGGTCTTGTAGCTCCTAAGAAAGACCAGTAAAGTTTCAGTTTGTCTATTCCACTTCCTTAATTGTACTTAGGATGTTGAGACATGTCATAGTAACCCGCATCTCATGTTTACCTCGACAGAATGGTGAAACTGGGTAAATGGGGGAGGAGGTGTTACAGTAGTTCCCAAGAAATTTATTTGTAATGGAATTAACAAGTTGCCAAAATCCAATCAAAGGACTTGTATTCATGGGCTTGGAAGTAGTCTCATGGATTATGTGATCTATGGTATCCAAATTTTCAATCATATTGTAAATTAGACCTCTTAAATGACGAGGAACCTAATTCTAATCATATACATTTAACCTCAACTCTAAAATTTGACATGCAAACCAACCACATGTAAGAGAAATGTGAGAGTAAAAGGCACTAATTTTTTACAAAATAAAAATGGATCTCTTCTTAAAGGATTGAAATATATATTTACACCTGTTAATTTATAATGATAGCTTTGAACACCTCTATCACAAATTTACAACAACCCTTATCACTTCCTTTAACAAGTTCTATGCCAAGGTGTCCTATAAAATGAATAAAAGAACTACCAACCTTTGGTATGATGATGGTTCTAAAAGTACTAGAAAATTGATTAGGGAGACTCCTAATAAAATTATAAAACTTGATAAAATAAATATGTACAAATATCTTATCAAAAGGAAGAAAAGATACTAGATAAATAGGGATCAAGAGCATCTTCTATATCTTTCTAAATTTGATCCTAGAAATTTTTGGAGGAAAAATATAATTTGTAAAATGAAATAAATAATTTGATTCCATTAAAGAACCAAGATATATACCTTAAAATCCTTTATGAATCCCCTAATTCCATGGGCACCATTTTGAACACTCCTACAGAGGAGGATATCTTTTCTTTATAAGACGTTGAGTTTGGGGTTAAGTAGTTCACTGAGAGGAAAGGTAGGGATATGATTACCAAGATGAAATTCTTAAAATGGGAGGGTTTGTCCTCATCCATCACATACATAAGCTCTTCAATTTAGCAATGAAGCAAGGTTTCCCTAAGCCTTGGATACAAAGCCTTATTATGTCTATCTTTAAAAGTGGGGATAAAAAATTCTCTCTAATTATAGGGCCATTAGGATTATCCACATTTTAGCCAAGATGTACTGACATATTTTAGAAAAGTATACTTTGGCTTGAAATAAATGGTAAAAGGGCTAAACGAAAAGTATGGTTTACGAGATGTCACTCAACTGTGGACCATCTTGCTACTCTTGGGTTCATTACAGTGGAATTCCACAATAATATAATTGATCTCTTATGTTGTTTTATTGACTTAGAAATTTTTTTGACACAGTTCCTAGCGAAAAGATATGGAAGATACTAGTAGAGATGATGGTTCCTCTCAACTTTAGGGTTGTTGTGACTATGTTGTATGAGAATGTTATTTCCAATATTAGGACCACTGATGGTTGGTCAGAAGAAATTAAATGTAATATCAAATTCAAGCAAGGGTTTCCCTTATCCTCCACCCTTTTTGGCATATACATTGATAAGCTAGAATAGTTTTTGGAATATGCAAGGTGTGATGGCCCCATGCTTACTGGTATGTTCATAACTCTTCTCCTTTATGCTAGCGATATTGTTCTTTTGGCAAGGAGCCATCATGATCTCGACTAGCAACTAATAATCCTCCAATATTTTTGCTCCAATATGGGTATGACTATCAATATATACAAGACTAAATTCATGATAATTAAATACAAAAATATCACCTATGATAATTTCATTTATGATAATAACTACTTGGATAAAATTAATTCATACAAACATCCGGGATTCAACATCCATAATGAACTCAATTGGAATTATATTATTGAGAAAAGGATAAATGGAGGATGGAAAACTTACTATGGCCTTGAAAATAATTGTAAGTCAACAAATATTTAGATTTGGAATTAAAATAACTCCTCCTTGAGACTCTCATCACCCTTATTATTTTATATGGACGTGAGGTTTGGGGTTGTAGTAAATCTAGATATTTGGGGAGGAACATTGAATAGATCCAAAAACACAACCTCAATATTAATGGAAACATTCCCTACCCTATCCTCTTGATTGAAGCTAGTCTTTCCCCTATTGACAACATGTCTATGACTAGGTGACTCATGTATAAGAAGAGGTTATTCAATATGGAAGTTAAGAGGTTTCCTAAAATTGCTTCTAACTCTAGCCAAAACCCCCACCTTTGGCTCAAGCGAGGATGGAATACGGATGCCTAGTCTTGGATAGACCATTGGGGGATAAAGGACAAGATCATATTGATAAATGAGGATAATATTAAAATATTATTACTTTCCAAATTTAAGGATAATTTGTGAGGGGATAAAGAGTTAGAGGGAAAAGTGAATTCAAGATATTATAAGGAGGTGATGAACCTCAATCTTGAAAACCATAATCATCTATTTGTCTTGATTAATGTCAAGAAGAAAATGAACATTTCTAAGATTAGAACTAATTCTCATGAGCTTCAAAGTGAAACTGGGTGTTGGTAAATTCATAAAATGTGTGAGATGGAAGAGTTCCCAAAATGCGTGGGATGGAAGAGTCTATCACCTATGCAATACTAAGAGGGCTGAAGATGAAAATTACTTTCTCTTGGATTGCCCAACTTTTATTACATTTGTTCTAAATTTCAAAATATTTGTCACACTACCAACCTTCTTGACTTATTAAGTTAGCATAACTATGGTGATCTAGGAACACTTCTCTCACTTCTTTTTGAGTATAGAATTAAAAGATTAAAGAATCTCAATTAATCTCTTACCTTCTTAAAGTCCGACAAACCATATTAATATTAATAGACATATCATCATATTATATATAAAATAAATTTTAACATTAAAAAATATAAAAATAAATCAATAAAATTTTAACATCTAACTTTCCAATAAGATTAATATTTTCATAAAATTTTAACAACTAATTTAATATATTTTTTCCAATGACTTTGCAAAGAGTATGTTACTTCTTCATGTGTTTTTTATGGATTTATATTGTTTATCATATTTAAAAATGTGTAAATAAATGTATGCATATATAAACTAATAATTTAATGGAAATTTTTAATTAATTATTTGTTTAATATATTAAAATAAAATTATAAGAAATTATACCACAATTTTAATAAACAGAAAGAATATTTTATCAAAGTATAAATTAAAATATGAATTCTTAATCATTATAAAATAAATGAAAATAAAATTTATGGCATATAAATTATATTAAAATAAAAATATTAAGATATTAATTATATTAATATAAATACAAATTATATTTAAACATTAAATTAGAGTGAGCATATACCTACTTAATTACACCATGGAATGAGAAAGAATATAAGTTTTTAATAAACCCTAGTTAAGTTGGAGTGAGGATGCACACTAAAATATGGTTGGGATGATGAGATGAACATTCAATAATGTGAAGATGTATGTCTAATGAAGGCACAACGATAAGATCCATGTGCGCACACCATGAAGAATGAATATCTCTAATGTCACTAAATCGTCTAGAAAAATGAATGCTTGGATGTTGGACTAAATTATAATTAAAAACACATCCAGGTTCTCGAATACCAGGGTAACATGAAAGTCAGGATTGAATTAAGTATCATGACATAAAAAGGTAATAAATGAGGATTTCATGTGAGCATGGTGATTTTGAGGTATAAAAGGTGTCTTTTTAACGCCTATTTATCTCACATTAATTATCAATCTGGGAGCGACATTTTATTTCAAGAGTGTACTCAGTCTGAGGCAGCAATCTATCCAAGAGTAATGCCTTGTAATATGTAGTACAGTGTTTCAAATGCAAAAGTAAACGGATGCTTGAAAAAGAAATCTAACTACAACAGCATAATCTTAAATGCTCTGAAATCCTAATTAAACCAATCTGCAAAACATCGATCAGGGATACAGTAGCAATAACTCCTTCCCTTAGAAATCGATGCAGGATAACCAATCTGGGGACTTGGAAGCAATAAACAGTGTCCTCTACAGTTGGTGATCTTAAAGCAATCGAAATGAAAGCAAACTTAATCTTCGTGCTGATGAAAATAACTGAAAGGAACAAAATCTGGAAAGGAACAACAATATGAATAGCAATTCTAATTCTAACGCAATTAGGCAACTAATCGCAATACTCCAATCCTATTAACAGCCAAGACTATGAAACAGTTCATTGGAATGAATCATAAATCAATGGAACAACAACGCTTTATAAAAGATAGCAAGATGAATGAGATAGTAAATACGATCCTTGCTAAGATAGAATAGCAGTGCAATTCATTAACGTATACATCAAATCTGAATTCAATCCAACAGCAATCAAATAACTTTGTAATCGTAATAAATCTAAATGTAAATATCACAGAACAGAAATAAAAGAATAGAAATACAAACAGCGGATCGCTCCACCAGGGCCGGGCCCTCAACCACTGGTGAAAGCGCTGCTGGGCTACTGGAGAGCTTGAGAAATGGAACGAGAATGCCTCTTTGTATTAACCAAACATGAATAGATTTTACATCAGTTGCTCTTTGCTCACAAGAGTGAAGGAATTACAATGTTACAAATAGAATTCAATAATCATCCATTGTTTTTCAATACACAATACATGCTCTCCTCTTATAATCAGAAGGAAGAGAAATTAAATAGCAAATATGATCTCCCATAACAATATTAGATTGTTCCTAACAACTTGATCATCCATAAAATACATTTTCAACAATCTTTCAACAAGAGCAAGGCGAATTTGGCTTTGCAGCTGAGATTTGGAGGACGGCTGCAACAACAAATCTGAGAAAATCATGCTCAAATAACCCTGTGTTTCTCTCAATACAGGCCAAATTTGGGCAAAAAATTCTTCGTAAAGTTAATTGGGCCCGTTCTGGAAAAAACCCATGTTCCGGATTTTCCAGATTCTTCTTCATTTTCCAAGAATCCTAACCAAAAAACTGTCACTTCTTATTCCAGCGAATTTCTGAGTTGGAATATTTGATGATGATTTGGAGATCAAATCTTCAATCTGGAAAATATCTTGGAGGCTAAAATGGTGAGTGATATTACAAAATATATTAATAAACCATCATTAATAAAATCATGCATAATAATCATCAATTTATAAAAATAAAGGAGAATAAATAATATTTATCCATAAGAGCATAAATCATTATAAAATGGATTTATATGATAAATTATAATAAATGACATGATAAAGAAGAGTAAAAATGGATGAAATAAGTGTTAAAAAGTGGTCGTATTCATGGCCCAATAGGTGACAAGGAGAACTATCTTGTAATGGATGGATTAACCAAAGGTCTATGTGATTACATTAGTGTGATATTCCAAGATTCTGAGATATTAAGAAACTCAATATAGAGGGAAATGGAAACCTCAGAAGAGAAATATCGTAAGCGCTCTTTTGGCTCCTGTTTCTTTTTCGTCCATGTCTTCCACATATGGACCCACACGCTTCTACTGTGGAGATTTTTTCTTTTCCTTGCCACCTTTCTTCATTTCTTTGTAATGACGAGAATCATAGTTTATGATATTGCAATTCTCCGATATGGAAAGATCCGAAGTATGATGTGCTAAATGTAAGAGCTCCGTTAAACAATGCTTCCGAAATAAAAATTCCTGATGGACAAAACTCCAATAATCAGAGCCTTTGCTATTAAAATGTTTTCGGTGGAATTCCTTTTCAGAGGTTTAATTGAATCTCACTTACGATATCAGAAGTCTCGATATATAGGGAAAGAATCAGGAAGCAGGACCTCGGGATAAAAACATTTCGTAACTTCATAAATAAAACTTAGGATATCAAAAATATTCAATAGCGAAGGCTTTTAATGTATCACATGGGAATTTACCTTTTCGGTACATTGTACATTCAAATATAGGAGATAAAAAATTTCATAATATTTTATAAAATAACTCAGATAACTTTCATTCCGATAATGAGATAACTTAAATTTTTTTGAAAAATATTTCAAGAGTGCTTAAACTTGTCTGTAAAATAATTTTCTCAAAAAAGGAGCCTGAGTTTTAAGGAATATGAGCGAAATTGGGTATCAAAAATCTCAAAAACCATTTTGAAACTCAAATTAAATTACAAGACTTCGAGATCGCAAGATCCAAGTGAATCTAGTGAAGTGAGGGCCATTTCCTTTACTAAACTCAATGGGCATGATAGTTGAGGAAAAGGCCATATGGATCTCGGGTTAGAAATCTAGGAACATATTTTAAAATGCTTCCGATATAGTGTGCTTCCAAGATGGGATGAAGCAAGAAGGAAATATTGGGAAGAAAATGTAACTTGAATTATGATAATGGCCTGATATCCCGAGTTTCCAAGATAAGAGGAGGATTCAAAAAAGAATTATTGTAAAGTCTTCAAATGAGAAAAACTCAAATACAATAATATCTTAGTATGACGTCTACGAGATTCTGAGATTGAGGAATTCAGGCAGAGAAATAAAATAGGCCTCCTGGATCTTGGAGAGGAAAATTTTGGGATGTGGTTTAAAATGCCTCTAGTATAATATAAACCCAAGAGTCTGATAAGCTAGAAGGTCCAAAATTTCAAGGTAAATAATCTTGGTAGATTTATTTCTAATTTTGCATGTCAAGATCATAGATGGGATTGATTGGCAAAAATATCCTTTCCACAAGTGTCAATAGAAATTATGAAGTTAAAATCAATGTTTGCATTCACTTGCAGAGATGATAAAATTTCAATATTATGATTTTAAAAGGTTATCTCATCATTGTATGAATCATAAATTGGAGTGGATTCATGACTACTGAAATCACTATGATGATTGAATGATTGAGAATTAACTGAAATGTTTATACTAATATTTTTTTCATATTCAAAAATAAATTATCTTACAAAATGAGGATATGTTATTCAGTGAAAATTATTTTTGCAGAAAAAGAGAAATAAGGTTCAATATTTTAAATTTTCAATTGATATTCATGAATCATTTCATTAGTATATTTTTTCTCTAAATAAAGTGAATCAAAACTAGGCAGAAAATTACATGCATGAAGGCAATTTTCAAGACTACTCAGAGTATGGATAATTAAGTTTTCTCTAACTTCTCTATTTTCTGAAATTACATTGGTGTAAAAAGATATTGTTGAAGATTTATTTAATAAATTTCAATTATCAAAAAGATTTGGATAGAGGGAAAAATGAGAATTTGAACTTATGTACTTGGAAATTTCCCTGCTTGAAGAATTTTTCTCATTATCCAAAATAGACATTTTAGATTCTTCCATTTTTTCATTGTTACCAATTTCAGATTGTTGATCATATTTTCCAGGAATTTGATTGATCTGCAAATTGTTGCTAGGTTTTTCAGAAGTTTGAGATTGACATTATCAGTAAAATAATATTCTCAATTAATTGCAACAGTTTTTATTTTGCTAACATTCTCTTGCTAATTTGCTTGTTGTTGATTTATTTGCCTTTGATTTTTGCTAATGGACTCTGTATTTCGTTGATATTCAATTTCATCGGATATAATAGCATTATTTAAATTTGAAGCAGTTCTATGACCAACCTCATTTCTTTGAGCCACAACAACTTATGTTTGCTGATTAATAGTATTTGAAATTTCAATTTGTGGAGGGTTAACATTGTCATTTCGAGCAATTGATTCTTTATCATCAATGAATGTGCTCCTTGGTTCTTCATAATGATCACTGGAAAAAGACACTAAATGTTTGAACCATCCAATTAATTTAAATTGAGGAGGAAAATTTTTGGATCAAAATTTCATTAAAGTTAATTTAAATATAATATAAAAATTATCCAAAGTATCACCTTCCATCCTACTCAATTCTTCTAACTGATCACACACATTTTCATATTCATAATCTTGAAAATCGTGAAGGAAAATCATTGAAAATTCATCCCAATTATGTACAGAGGCAACTAGTAAGGATCAACGCCAGTCTTTAGCTTGACCTGTCAGCATAAGAGTGAAGATCTTGCAAATAACACCTTCGTTAATATTGAAATTATTACAATTTAAAATAAAATGAAGGAGATTATCAAAATCAAAATTCTTACCATCGAATTTGACCTTAGACAGAGTCTCGACTACCTTTAGTGGAGAAAAGCTGGTGGAAGCCTGGTAAAGATAATCCAAGGTGATATTTTAAGTGGAGCCATAGTAATAAGATAAAATCTTAAAAGAAACAATTTTCTTATGCCCTCCTTCTCGCACCAAATATGTTGATGGTTAAAAATGACCTCATCAACATGTGAGAGAGACCACCTGGTCAGAGCCCCAACTAAACCCTTATCTATTTGATGTAGTGGTTGTAATTGGTTCAATTGGGCCCAGTTACCCTCTCTCTCTCTCTGTTGGCTTATAATGTATCTATTATTTACTAATAGAAAGAGAGAAATCAGATTTTCCCTCTTGTTGAGCACATGCAAGTAAGCAGATCCTTAAGCTAACTCTATGGCTCAGCCAAGCCACAACTAAGATTTTCCCCTACGTGAGGGGACTTCGAGAATGTAATATTAAATCTACATTTAGAGGAACCTAACCTCCCTAACACCCTAAGTAGATATCTTACTATGTATTTCTATGTATGGAGGCCATCCTTAGTAAATAAGGCCCATGTAGTAGTTTGAACACAATTATTATAAGAAGACTTCATAGAAGGTTTCTCTTAGTATAGAGCTCCTACTCCATAATGTTCTTAGGGGATAAAAAGTACCATCTAAAGGTATAGAAGCATTGAAAAATATGTCTCAGAAATCATTTGTAATATGAACTCTACTCTATAGGAGGTTGTTGATATAAATATGGGAAAAATAGTTTTTTTTTGCTAGCTCCCTCATCAGTATAAAAATAAATGTGTTTAGGATCGTCTCAAATTAGTCAATTGTGAAGGGGTTTATGTGTCAAGTTATAATTGTCTTTGATGAGAAATTTATGAGTTAATTATCTTTTAAAAACTCATATATAGCAAATAAAATGCAGAGAAATAACATACAACATACACATTACACAATAGATGATAACGGAGTTCACCCCTCCTAGGCTACATCTTCATGTACCTGCTTCAACTGGCTAGGCCCTCTTGGGATTAATATTGAATTGTCTGATTACATGCACCTAAAATGCTCCAATGGCTTTGCAACCTACTCCATTAGATTATGAAGGCCCAAAAACCTCAAAATACACTCTTCAAGCTCTGAAAATGGTCTTCAACTGATCTAGGCATGACCTCCTCTCCTGGTGGCCCTAAGCTTCTTTAATATTCAAAGTGGAAAAAACACTTTCAGAAGTGCTCCAACGCCTCTAAAACATGCACCATCATACTCAAAGAATCAAAATCATCTAGGAATGACTCTTATTGAGCCAAAATTTGTCAAAATATGCCAAAGTTATGACTTCCTCAATATTTCCTAGAAAACACTAAAACTGGAGCATCTCTAGTTAACCCCACCAATTTTGGTAGTGGCACTGAATCTGGGGCTCAACCAAACATGTTTCCATATTAATAGAGGTTTAATTAAATATAAGTTGGAGTTTAATTTGTGGTTAGTGCTAAGCGTGAAATTATCACAATTCAAAATTAAATAAAGGATAAGTGCGTTTAGCATTTGGTTATGGGTTAATAAACCCCACTTAACTTAATATTCGCGCTTATGTTAAAACTTTGCTCCAATACTGGTCATTGGGGTGTAGTCATATGGTGAGAGGGTTGGCCCCCTCCTTACCCCTACCATATAATACATGTGAATTCAAATATATGTCGCAGGTCTATATAATCAAGGAATAAAGTAGTGGTATAGTGGTGTGGAGAGCGCGTCGTGTGGGGAAGGTCACGGGGTTGAGCCCCGACCTCGGACCCAGTATGTTCAATAACCTTTTTCCCCGAAATAAATAAGGTTTAAACCTTAGCTTAAATGACATTTTATAGTTCAGACTTGAACCATGGTTTAAAATTGAAATGGTCCCCAAAATACATAAGGTTTAAACCTTGGCTTGAATGACATTTGATAAATCGGATTTGAACCATGGTTTAAAATTGAAATTATACCATTGTGAAATCAATTTAAAGCAGAATTTGACCAACAATTGAAGTTGGACCTTGGAAGGGGGCACGTGGTGGCCTCTGGGCTAACCACGTGTCCTCATGCCATTGGTTCCTTCCCAAAACCAATCAAAACACCACAAATCACCCACTTAGACCACTAACCACAAATTGACACTTGGCATAGTGTCATTGGGTGAAATTAGAGAAATATTCCCAAATTTTGACCTTTGACCCTGTTTGACCATTTTTTTTGAAAATTCGCTTGTTTGACACAACGATCGGCGGGCTCTAACTTCCTCATACAGACTTTGTTTTTAGTGAAACGAATTGCACCAGATTCCTAGTGACAGGCCCAATCTGATCATTCGGGTTTGGTGCAATTCTGAGCACGTTGAATTTTTGATAAAAATTTTCCCCTAATCCAGATTCCGATCACTCCTTCCCACTGAGAGGCTTTTGGACCCACAAAAGTTGGTTATCTCATGAGAGCTAAATACTCCTCTCTTTCCCAAGTTCTATCATCTTGATTCTACTTGGAAAAATATCTATGACAACAACTTGGATTCACTGACATGCCTTGCCTTGCAAATGACTTAGCGCTTCAACCAATTTCCTCCTTTTGCTGCTAACCCAATCCAACACCTATTGGTTGCTTGCTGACTGATAAAATACTTTGTTGTACCAAAGAGATCTCTCGGTGCTTGGAAAACTAACTAATGGCCTTCCCACTGAGAATAATGTTCCTCTTTTGCACACACATGCATTTGATGCAATCTTTTCCCTGGAAACCACCTTTCCAAGTTAAGCCCATCTTAGTGAACTACAACAATGAGTTCCAACATTAGCAATCACAAGAAAATAAGTAATCATTCTTTTTTGCTCCATGGTTCCAAATTTTGCATTTGGAATAATGCATTCAACATCTCTTTCGCTTCTTGGCGTCAACACATCAAATGGTCGACAATGGTTGTTGTTGGCTACAAATTTTTTGACATCTTGTCCCTTTTTCCATCATCTTCCAATGTTGACATGCTGCTCGTGCAATGATTTGGGAATGAGGGCTAATCATGAGCCTCTTGCTCAAGGGTGGAACTTCCCAAAATCCTGCGACATCTTGTCATAAACACAACCATCACTCTGAAAAACACATCATTGCAAGAAACATAACTTGATGACATATCCTTTTTCTCCTTCAAAGAAACAATTTTAACATACTGTGAACAATGTCATGTACTCTTACATCTCGGTGTACAAACTCATCGACCAAACACAAGTCGACTCCCATGCATGTGAAAATGATCAACACTCTCAAGTTGACATGCATACATTATAAACAAAGTGAGATAACATACTCCACTTTCCAACAATTACATCTTCCTTTCCACATGGCTTTCTTTGTCCATTGGACCTTTGTATTTCTGCCTCCTTTGTTTTAAAAATTTTCTGTGCATGGATATCTTCTTCCAACATCTTGAAACATTATAGTTATTCAAACCACAAAAGGAACCTGCAAACTTTCTCAAAATCTTATGTGAGAATTTTCCATGTTTATCATAATCAAAAGCAACTTGATTAAAGGCATATTTATACCTTGAACATTCACCTTTTTCACCTTCTTGATGTGGTAAATTTGATGAGGTAATGGCTCTCTTCGAAATACCAACAATGCATTCAATGACTTAAGATATTTCAAAATCATCCTCTTGTTCGTTATTCTCATTAGTTGCATGCCTATGAGCAACTTTTTGCAAAGTGGGTGTACAACTTTTGCATTCCTCATGAACCAAAAATTCAGAATATTGAGGTAATGAACATTAAATGAAATTCATTCTTGGAACACCTTCATGTGCCTCCTTGGCTTTGGATCATTCTCCATCATTTTTTCCATAACCAAGACCCAAATACTTAGGCCTTTGCTCAACAACAATTGGCTCAACTATGCCTTGGGCATGTTTTCTCATTCCTTTACCTTCATAGCCTATTTTCATCAATAATTTGGACCCTATTCCTCTAGCTTGTCCTTCAAAAGCACCCACGCATTCATCTTGAGAAGAAATAGAAGATAAATTTGATTTTCATACCTCTTTTTCATGCACATACTTGGCCAGTGTTTCCTTAGCATCGTGGAGTTGAGTCTCCATCTCATGCAACCTTGCTAGGTTTTCATTTGAAATATGGAGCTCAGCCTCCATATCATGCATCTTTTCAAGAAGCTCTTGCTTCTCCTCCTTCATGGAAATCAACAATTTTTGAAGTATAATGCTCTTCCTCTTATCTTCATACATCTCTTGCACCATATCATTCATGATGTAGATCTTATACAACATCTCTTTATCAAATATTTTGCTAAGGAAGATTGACTAGAAACAATGCTTAATGAAGCTTCCATCACACTTGCAATGCATAAAAATATTCTTTTCTGTGATTTGAGAACTGAGCTCTCAATATTGAACTTCTTTTGAGGAGAAAGGATGCACATAAACTTGCACACAGTTAAATTCTCCTTGCACAAATTCAAAACCAATAGCTAATTCTTATAGCTAACCTTGGTTAAAATGAGCTAAACTGTGCTCTGATACCAACTTAATCTGAATATGGGAAAACTAGTTTTGTTGTGCTAGCTCCCTCATCAATATAAAAATAAATGTGTTTAGGATCATCTCAAATTAGCCAATTGTGAAGGGGTTTATGTGTAAAGTTTTAAGTGTCTTTGATGAGAAATTTATGAGTTAATTTGCTTTTAAAAACTCATATACATCAAATAAAATGCAGAGAAATAACTCGCAACATACACATTACACAATAGCAGATAACGAAGTTCACCCCTCCTGGGCTACATCTCCATGGACCTTCTTCAACTGGCTAAGCCCTCTTAGGATTAATGGTCAAATTTCTAATTACATGCACCTACAATGCTCCAATGGCTTTTCAACCTACTCCATTGGATTCAAAAGACCCAAAAAACCTCAAAATAGACTATTCAAGCTCTAAAAATGGACTTAAGATGATCTATGCATGACCTCCTCACTTGGTGGCCCTAGGCTTCTATAATCTTCAAAGTGGAAAAAAACACTTTCAGAAGTGCTCCAACGCCTCTGCAACCTGCACCATCATGCTCAAAGCATAAAAATAATCTAGGAATGACTATTCTTGAGCCAAAATTGGTTGAAATATACCAAAGTTATGGCTTCCTCAATATTTCCTAGAAAAACTCCACTAAAACCGGAGCATCTCTAGTTAACCCCACCAATTTTGGTAGTGGCGCCACATCTGGGGCTCCGCCAAACATGTCGCTATATTAATCGGGTTTTAATTATATATAAGTTGGAGTTTAATTTTTGGTTAGCGCCAAGCATGCAGTTATCATAATTCGGAATTAAATAAAGGATAAGTGTGTTTAGCATTTGGTTATGGGTTAATAAACCCCACTTAACTTAATCTTTGTGCTTATGTTAAAACTATGCTCTGCTCCTAGTCATTGGGGTGTAGTCATATGGTGAGGGGGTTGGACCCCTCCTTACCCCCGCCATAAAATACTTGTGAATTCAAATATATGTTGCAGGTCTCTATAATCAAGGAATAACGCTGTGGTATAGTGGTGTGGAGAGCGCGTCATGTGAGGGAGGTCGCAGGGTCGAGCCCCGACCTCCCCCCAGTCTATTCATAAACCTTTTTCCCTGAAATACATAAGGTTTAAACCTTAGCTTAAATGACATTTTATATTTCAGATTTGAACCATGGTTTAAAATTGAAATGGTCCCCGAAATATATAAGGTTTAAACCTTGGCTTAAATTATATTTGATAAATCAGATTTGAACCATGGTTTAAAATTGAAATTCAACCATTGTTAAATCAACGTAATGCGTACTTTGACCAACAGTTGAAGTTGGTCTTTGGAAGGGGGCACGTAGCGGCCTCCGAGCTAACCACGTGTCCTCATGCCATTGGTTCCTTCCCAAAACCAATCAAAACACCACAAATCACCCACTTAGACCACCAAACACAAATTGACACTTGGCATAGTGTCATTGGGGGAAATTGGAGAAATATTCCCAAATTTTGACCTTTGACTCTGTTTTGAGTGAAACGAATTGCGCCGGATTCCTGGCGATGGAGCCGATCCGGTCGTTGAAGTTTGGTGCAATTATGAGCACTTTGAATTTTTAGCAAATTTTTGCCCCTAATCTAGATTCTGATTAGTTGTCCCCTCATGTGAACATCGCTTCCATATTAATAAAGGTATAATATTTTGGTTTATATTTTCCATTATACTTACATTTTTGTTTCTCTCCACAATATATCTAAGTCTACAATTTTTATTTTGAATATTTCTATATAGCACATAATAAAAAATTATACTAAAAGACACAATTTCATTACAAGTGGGAGACAAGAAAAACATAAAATAAATGCAATGTGAAAGTAAGAGAGATGCAAAATGGACACAAGAGAGACACAAAATAAATGCAAGAGGAAAATAAGGTAAATACCAAATAAATACAAATTAAATACAATCTAAACAAAACAAAACAAAAAACATTAAATAGTTAAAAAAAAATACAATAAAAATACAAATTTCATTTAAAAAATAAAATAATAATAAAATCTACATACTTTTCATTTACATTTTCCATAAACTAAAATATGAAAAATGTTCAATTTTAAATCAAACATATATTTATATATAAATAATAAAATCAATTTTTAAAATGAATGATTAAATTTAAAATATTTTATTTACCCAAGTCATATAGAATGAGTTTAAAATATCGTATTTACCCAAATAAAACCTTACATACTACATTGTGTGATTTGCTTGAAATATCTTTTCCATCAGCTTCTTTGACATGCAGATTTGAATAGTTTTTGACATAATAATAAATGCAATATCTATAAATATAAGTTCCTAAATATAATCACACATCTCAAGCTTTGAAAGGCAAATGCAGTGGTTTTTCTTACTCATCCAAAAGTGGTTTTTTTTGTAGATGCAATGGTTTTTCTTACTCATCCAAAAGTGGTTTTTCTTACTCATCAAAAAAAACCTTTAACTGAACATTACTTTCCCTTAATAGATTGCTAAGTGGAATCCTTTTGATGGACACAACTTAAGTGAGACCATGAATTCCATCAACCTACCAAGATTCAAACAAACATATTTGGTCCAATGACATCTCATCATTTTAGTTTTGTCATGACCGGACCGGACCGGACCGTTATTGATCTCAAAATTTGTGTGCCCCAAATGTCAAACATTCTCATTTAATCCATCTACTCTCGGAGGCTTTGTCACATGTTTTGTGGATGTGACAGTTCTTCGTACAAAGATTCGAGAATGTGCATTTAGAATGTGACATCGACTCAAAGCAACAAGTCCTCCATCTCCATGCAATTTCAAGGATACAAAGTAAAGGCATCTAAGTGTTTTTTTTTTTTTTAAATAATTTTTCATATTTAAAAAAATTATGGATTTAATTTTATATTAATATTATATAAAATTAAAATTAAAATATTTTAGTTAAGTGGTTTGGTGAATTATTTATTTCTTTAATTGTGTGGATTCAAATTTCTAAAGATATGACTCATTTGTGGTATTTATGAAATAGTTGTATCTAGTGCAATAGTGACACGCGATCTTTCAAAATTACAGATTCTCAGAAATTCTAGTTCCAGTTTAAAAATATGTATATTATATAAAGTTCAAAGGGATTGAATTCAATGGTAAGGTTCAATTCCCATAAAAGCTTAATCTAAAGTTATGAGACACCTTAAGGTGGTGATCAAATAGTTGTATCTAGTACCATCATGGCAACTAGTCTTTCGAAATTACTGATTCTCTAGAAATCTTCATTCCAATATATATATATAATTCAAAGGGATTGAATTCAATGGTGGAAAACAATATTATTTTTACTATTCAGCAAGGTCCAATTCCCATGAAGGCCTAACCTGAAGCTATGGGGCATATTGAGGTAGTGATCGAATGTGTGGCTACATCCAGAGAGATTATATTAAAATATCTCCATAATATATAGCGAAACCCACCACTATGTCCTTCAATTTTATTAGCTCCCAAATTCAACTCACTTGGAAAACTTTTGTTATATAAAGTTATGTAATTGATGATGTCTTTTTTTTCAAATTCTCGATCAAATCCATGTGCCATTTTGGGGCCGAGCAGTTCCACCTAGAGGATATATGATACTAGTTGGAATCGACCATGTTTCACACAAGTACGGGCCAAGGTACACCTGAAATTTATAGTGCTAGTAATTAGAATTGACTTCATGCCACACAAGTACAATTCAAGCCTAATTTCCAATCTGTCTAACAAACACACACAAAAGTTTAAATAAATAATAATTCATTAAATAATTAGGGATATATATATATATATATATATATATATATATATATATATATATATATATATATATTATATATATATATATATATATATATATATATATATATATATATATATATATATAGATGTGATGTGTTTGATTTGATAAAGAATAAGGCTAAATTATTCAAGTTTTTAATATTTTGGGTTTGTTATTATTATAATTGGTTATATAATTTAAATAATTGTTAGATATCATTTTTGGGATTCAACTGCGTTAAGTAAGTCATTCATCTATGACCATTTCCATGAGAGGTAGTCGTAATTGACCAATTTCTCATGATTTTTGAATAGTCCACTTAGCACTCATTGCATTGGGTGATGCTCACAGGGGTGAAGAAGTGGGATTAAAACATGTGAAATGAATCACATAGCGTCAATCATCACTTTCGGGGCTTGCACCTGGTAACCAGGACTTCCTGGGAGGTCACCCATCCCAGAACTCCTCTGGCTCAAGCGTGCTTAACTGTGGAGTTTTTCCCCACAATCAAGCCCACTTAGCTTGCTACCCCATTTTCAAAACCTTAGCAAGTATTATGCCTCATGAACCATTCAAGTAGAGATCCCTTTACTCTTTATATTTTAAGTATGAGGGGTTTCCGTAGTGCATTATATTAGATATCATTTTTGGGATTCAACTACATTAAGTAACTCATTCATCTATGACCATTTCCATGAGAGGTAGTCGTAACTAACCAATTCTCATGATTTTTGAATATTCCACTTAGCACTCACTGCATCGGGTGATGATTGACGCTATGTGATTCATTTCACTAGTTTCAATCCCACTTCTTCACCCCTATGAGCATCACCTGATGCAATGCGTGCTAAGTGGACTATTCAAAAATCATGAGAAATTGGTCAGTTACGACTACCTCTCATGGAAATGGTCATAGATGAATGACTTACTTAATGCAGTTGAATCCCAAAAATGATATCTAATATAATGCACTGCGGAAACCCCTCATACTTAAAATATAAAGAGTAAAGGGATCTCTACTTGAATGGTTCATGAGGCACAATACTTGCTAAGGTTTTGCAAATGGGGTAGCAAGCTAAGTGGGCTTGATTGTGGGGAAAACTCCACGGTCTGTGACTGAGCACTTGAGAGGATTCTGAATAGGTGACCTCCCAGGAAGTCATGCAGTGCACAGAGAAAGTGATTGGCACCATGTATTCATTTCACTGGTTTGATCCACTTCTTCACTTACTGTGGCCATCACACGTCACGTGAGTGCTGGGACTATTCAAAAATCAAAAAATTGTCGAGTCTCTCATGCATTTAGTCATGGGCATGACCTGCGGTGGAAATCCCAAAATAAATATCCAATATCCCAACTATGAAAACCCCTCATACTTAAATAATTGTTATTAAATTTGTAGTTTTAAATTAATATTTTTTTAACATAAAATGAATTTAAATTAATAATATAAATATATTTTAAAATTAAAATGATTCATATTGAATTTTAAAGAAAAAATGACTAATTTTTATAACTGGGGATCTTAATTTAGAGAATCATGTTGAATTAAGGAAAGAGGTTCAAAAGGTAAAGGAAGAAAGAAAAGAAGGAAAATAGGCAATCATTAGAAATAGGAAAGTTATAATAGAGATAAAGTCCAAAATAAGAGTGAAAGATAACAATTTGAAACACTCCAAATCCTCTTTTTGAACTGTCGTGGCTTTTTGTGGTGTAAAGGTCCTATGCTAAGTTGGATCTCCAGTGAAATTGATATTATTTTCTTGGACAAAACTTGGGAACATGATGAGTCTAAGATCCCTGACATAGATGGTTCATTTTATGGTCTTTCTAGAACAAGAAATCCTCTCACAGAGGAATTGGAGAAATAATGTGTTATATAAAAAATAAAATTTCTCCCCACACTCAACTTCATAAGATAAACCCCCTCAATCGATACATTTTGATCAAAATATACGATGCTAACACCAATAGGATTTATTTCATAATTTGGCATTTTTCACCTATCAACCCTACCTTCTATAAGGAAATAAATCTTGATAAAAATTTCCCCTATAATACCTTAGAATGGGATATTAGTCCAAGAACTGAAGGTGATATCATCTTGTTAGGAGCCATCAATATTCAAACCACAACTAACCAAGATATTCTTCTAATTAATGAATCTGACCCTAATATTCTTTATTTAGATGAGGAACTTGGCTTAGCCACTAGTTTCAAAATAAACTCTGAAGACCTGACCAATAATTTATTTGGTACTGAAATAATGAATATATGCAGTTGTAACAACCCCGAGTTAAAAGTTCATGCAATAAAGTTAATAAAGGCAAAATAAGACCATGGTCATGAGACACACATTCCAAGCTAAATGTTGGTAAAAACATCCTAGTGGGTGTTCATTTCAGCTTATTATGGCTAAGGAAATTGGAAAATACTTTGGCAAAGGCACTAGTAAAGGAAAAGAGGTATTGATTGGTATTTTATCTATGGAATAAAGGAAAATAAGAGAAAAGGAAGGTGAAATGTCATAGGATTGCATGTGAAGAAAATTGAAGGAAAAATAGAGGAAATTGAAGAAAATAGAGGTATTAATGATAAAAGGCTTATGAGGATCAGTTCATGGATTTTGAAAATTCTATGGTGGAGCTCTCTCTTTATTCTCTCTATTCTCTCATACTCTTTCACACTTAGAGCATTCTTGGAGCACTATAGCATCTGGGCAAGAAAGAAAAGGAAGGACAAGGAACGCAACGGATAAGTAAGGAAAATTTGGATTAGGGAGCTTCAGTAGGAATACTTGTCGGTAACAGGTTACATGTGTGATTTCCTAGCTAGTTGGTGCATGCATGTGTGTCGTTAGTTCTTTTCTTGTCATTGGCTAGGTTTTATCGGGTGTGACAGTGGTTTCAACCTTGCGATGTCATTTCCAGATCATGGTGTGATGGGGTTTTATTACTTTGTTGAGCTTTGAATTGTCAAATGGTTTTGGAACCATGTGAGCTTGGTCTCAAGAAAATTTCCAAAAGCCTAGGAATCCATTGAACGACTTTGGTGGGATTGTAATAAAGCTTGAGGGTGGAGACAGGCAAATTTCTTAAAGTATTGGTGAATAAATCTGGAGGCATCCAAGATTTTTTTGGGGCTAGGAATCCCTTGACCAATTTTGGAGGGATTGTCGTAAATCCTGGTAGTGTATGTACTTTTTTTGGGCCTAGGAATCCCTTGACTAGTTTTGGCAGGATTGCAGTAAATATTGGTTGTTTATATCCTTGTTTGGGCCTAAGAATCCCTTGACCGGTTTTGGCGTTATTGCGGTAAACCCTAAGGATGGAGGTGGTTTGATCTCCAGGAAACTGTGGTATATTTGGTCTTGAGTCCCACATTCATGCTTGGAATATGGCTTGGGGGTGATTGGTTGAAAGAAAGATTTTGTTAGGCTCAGTTTATGGTCGGTTGGTGTGTGGAAAACCCTGACCTAGTTGGATTTTTCACATGTTAATAAGAGCTCTTTTCCTCTTATATTTCATGAGTAATTATACCTTTTATTATGTGGCTTTGATGGTTGTTCTATCATGGTTATTATTAAGGTTATATGTTGGTTATAAGCATGGTTTCATAACAGGTTCTAGCTATGTCTCTTGATATGTTTGATTTGTTGATGAATGGTTAATGAATGCATGAGCTAATAGATGTTATTGCAGCTATCATGAGAGGGAATTATACCTTCTTGATGATTTTTAGATAATTATTATGTTCCTTTGTTCATATATGCATTCATGACTTGTAGATTTCATGTTATCAATATGTTTGAAGAAATGAATATCATGGTTATCTCTGGTTAGATCAAGTCCTTGATCAAATTTTGTATTAATGGATTTGTCTTAATGTTATTTATCATTTTGGAAAGTATCATTAAGTTTTGGATAGTGATCTAGAGACAAGCCCCGAAAAGGTGGCACTAATTCCGATGTCGTAGGCTCAGAACTAATAAATTGGGACAACAGTCACTACCTTGCAAGATTATGAAGGCGGATGGAGGCCTACAATTGCATGGTTGTAGTGTTATTCCTATGGCTGGGAGTCTAGGTCAGTGAAAAAGAAATTTGACTCAAGGTTTGGGCACCTGGATGAGAGTTTTAGCTCTTAGAGTTTCTGTAGCTCCTGAGGAAGGTCAGTAAAGTTTCAATTTTTCGATTCCACTTCCTTAACTGTACTTAGGAGGTCGATTCATGTCTTAGAATCTCTTCCTCCCATGTTTACCCAGGCCGATGAAACTAGGTGTATATGGGAGGGGGGGTTACATAATGGTATTAGAGCTTCTAGGATCAAACACTTGGAATGGATGGGCGGAATGTGTTTGTCATCCATGCATGTTAGTTTTCTATGTGATTTTTATGCATGCATTGTGATAGTCATTGTTGTAGTTTGTGTCATCGTGATGTTGATATGTTGGATGAGATGGAGAAGGAGATGCAGATGATTACAACGATTTTGCAACACTGTACCTCGGGGTTATAGCATATCATTATAAATGTATTGTATGTTTGGCATGTAGGTATGATGGTTAATGGTTGTTATATGCATTATGGTTATATGAATATCTGTCCTCTATTGTTTTTATGGTTATATACATAATAGATTCTAGTTAATCAATGTGGTCATATTCATGTGTGTTGGTTAGTCATGCATGGTAGTTAAGTCATTTTTATATGCGTTTCTATCGTACGCATGATGATTATGGTTATTGCGTTTAAGATATTGATGTTATATATATCGTGTTAATCTATATCAGCCTATGTAGTTGGTTATGGTTATGATATTAAGGTATGAGTCAATATACTTGTGATATTGTGTCATTAACTAATCTAGGTTGACTTGTGCAAATGTGATAGCCTCCCTTGAGATATATTGAGGTATGAGTTTGATTATGTCGTTTAGTTTATCTATATAACATGGTATGTTTACAAGTTTTTTGAATGTTTTATTAATTACATGATATGAATATGTTTCTATAAGATTGCATGAAGAAATGATCTTGTTTTAAGATGGTTGTACTAACACATTATGTGTTGAGACAGATCATATGCACATGAGTGCAAGTGGGTGCTAGTTTCTGTATTATGACAAATGACTGTGAATTTATTATAGATTATGACATGGTTATTAGTCTTGGTAAAGGTTGATTTCAAATTAATAGACATGATGTCTTGATATTTGGAACATGTGGTTGAAATGTGTGAACAGTTGCAGGGCAACATGTTTGGCATTAGCGTGTATTGGGACCCTTGTTTTGAAATTCAACAGATTTTGAGTTGCAGTGAGTACATGGCGGAACACAACCTCGGTAGGCAGAAAGGTGTCAAGATTGCAAAGGAGCAAAGGACAGGTGTCGCGGTTGTTGCGGGAGCAAGCATAGATGGTGGAAGTGCACAGAAGGAAACAAGCAGTGAACCCCCGATGAACAAAAAAAACAGGAGATAGTCGAGTGAGAAGAAAGGAGGAACTGTCAGTCACGCTAGCAACAGAAAAAATAGGCAACCAGCCAATGGATAGAAAATTTTGCGCAGACGGGAACATGCAACAAGGAGCCATAGGAGAGCTCTATCTGGGTTGCATTGTTCTCCATTCCTCTGTGTTTTTTCCGCATTTTCTCTCTATCCAATAGGAAGTATTGTATTCTTCTCTATTTATGCTCATGCAGCTGAGCCTTGTAATAGTTCGCTACTGATGGTCGTTGATTAATATATTCAGGAGTGTTGTTTCGAGTATCTGTTATAGTTTTGAATGAATGATTTTACAAGAATTTTTTAAAATTTTATTTACTATAAGTCTGAACTCTTTCTCGAGAGGCATATGTTATGAAACATTGAGTTATGGCTGTTTAGACTTTTAGCTTAGTTTTATTCAACTGTATTGATGTTGTTAGGATGATACCGATCAACTTCCTATCACAGTAAGGTCGCAGCACGCCTCAGGTGAGAGTCTCTACCCTTCAGAGTAGAGTGCAAATGCCGGTGTGAAACTAGACTACGGCGGAAAACCTTGTTGGCCCGTTAAACCTGAACCTGGGTCTTCTTTGCAAGACCTGTTCTCTCGCCAACAAATGGTTCCATTGCCGGGACCCGAAAATACATTTGGAAGCTAGATCACAGTATCTCGTATCTTCGAAAGAGAAATACGAAGCTGGTGGGACAACCACCTAGATTAGTTCATAACTCAGTAGGTTGAGCTGAGACGACAGAAGGAGAAAGCGATTAAAAACCTGGTTCTATTCATCGACTCTGCTAGTGATACCTACAAAATATTTTGGGGAAATTTCCCAGAAGAACTCTATAACTGGTTGCGGAGGCTTCAGACCAAGACCATCAAGGAAAAGTCACGGAAGATCAATTGCAAGTGGGCACACAAGGATCTGGTGGCCCTTCATCAGTTAAACATCGATTTAACCCGAGCTGTATATTTTTGGGTGGAATCTACCTTGGACGGATATATAGTGGAGTTTGCAGCCAAGTGCTACTAGTATTTTTTAAGAGTAGAAGATACCTTTAGATCTGGGTTAAGGGGGAAGCTTCTGAAGGATATTCCATTATGGATCAAGGCATTGATGGTAGACGAAGGACTGATGGGATTCCAAAAAGAAGAGATGGAAGTGTAAACCCTCTAGTGTCGGGGGAAGGGACTAAGGGAGAGATGCTACAAGAATTGTGAGAAGGGGGAGTAGGAGTATGGATGTCGAGACTGACAACAGGCTCAGGGAGCGACGAGCACATCAGAGGGCGCAGATTGCAGAAAGGTGGCGAGAGAGGGTGATGAAGGAGTTGAAAAGACAGGAAAGCAGTCGAAAGAACAAAGAGGAGGCGCCTCAGATGACAAAGGAAATGGAAGGTCAGGTGGGTCCCCATAATATAGGATGGGCCATGAAAGAAGTGCGGCAGGTGTATAGGAGTCCAACCCAGATGGAGAAAGGAAAGAAGTCAGATGGAGAAGGTACAAATGCACTCCCAGAGGAGGTTTCTGATGTGGAGATACACGTTGCAATGGAGAAACTATTTCAAGAAAGGCCCGTGTCCATATCTCAAGGTATTCCTAGTCCCCACAGTTCAAGTAGATCTAGTCCCAACCTTCCCCTAGTGCTCTACAAGCCCATAAGTGAAATTTTTGTTAAGTTACATGAATTAAGTAGATTTCACAGTATTCAGTCTCCAACTGGAACACAAACCAGTAGTAGGATTTCTAGTGGCACCATCTCACAACCAGGATCCAACGGCTTCATTTTGGTAACACCTATTCAAGTGAACATGGTGGGATCACTCACCCGGTACCCAGAATTCTCTGGGAAGGGGAATGACGATGTCAAACAACACTAGTACCTCTGCGAGGCCATATGGAGGGCACGACAGACGCCAGATGTTGGGAAGTTGATAGAATTTCAGACCACCCTTAGAGAGAGAGCCCTACGCTAGTTTATGAAATGGTTGGAAGCTCACCCGAATCTAGAGATGGTAGATGTAAAGAGGGATTTCATTAAGGAATTCAAACTAACTCAGACAGACCAACAGTGCTTATCAGAGATGTGGGAAATCAATCAGCGAGAAGGGGAAACTGCTTGGGATTTGATGTGGAGATTCAAGGATGCAATCAGAAAACTCAGCTATCCAATTGATCCAAACCACCAGAGAGACTAGTTCATTAAAGCTCTACTACCTTTGACCCAAACTCCATTGACTCAACAAAGGATCGACACATTTCAAGATGCACTAGAGCAAGCAATGAAGATAGAAGCTATGGCGGATTACCCGCAAGAGTTTAAAGGAGGAGCAGCAGTACAGGACCCCTCCATAATGGGTCTGCAGCATCAAATAGCCAGTCTGATAGAAAAACTCAAGGAAATGTAACCAATGCAACCGGTGAGACTGAATGTATGGTGCATGCATTGTCTCATGGAGGGACATGTGGCAGCCGAATGTTCCCGGTTGCGGGGCCAAAATGTGGGGACATCGGACGTAGGGGCACAAGGGGCTCCACCACTAGGAGGGGTCGCGCAAATAAACACCCAAGGGATATATCCACCGCAACAGCAATACAGAGGGTTCCCTATGCAACAAAGTCCAGCCACCAATGAGTATTGTGAAATATGAAAAAGTATGGGCCATCAACCTCACCTGTGTATGATCTTATAGAAATATTCCAATGTTCCAAATAATATATACTGTGAATTATGTGCCTCAACCACCCACAGCACAGAGCAATGCTGAGCACTAAACGCACTGGCAGAGCGGCTGGACCGGCCTTCATACAGAGTAAATGAAGCTCCCCGAGGAAGAGGGGGAGGCATGACAGGAGGCCGAGTAGGAGGTAGAGGTCCAGTAAGATGTTATAATTGCGACTAAAAAGTACATGTAGCTAGAGAATTTCCACTCCCTAGAAGACACTGGTGTTCTCAGTGTTGGGTTAACACACACGCAACCGAAGACTACCCAGAGCTTATCAAAAGGTGGGAGGAAAGAGCTAGACAGAGGGGGGAAATTTTAGTAAATGCAAAACCCAGGCTAATGGGAACTCAGACAATGCAAAACATGGCCATAGTGACAAGAGGTGGCAAAAGAACAGGGGAGGATGCGCGTGCTATGGACCCAATGAAATTGATCAGGCCAGAATCCCCAAAGCTCTTGATCAAACCAGAATGACAGAAACAATTTTTCCAGGAAGCAGCAGAAATGTTTTCCCAACTAGGGGGAAACAAAGGAATCAAGTTACAGAAAATTCAGGAAGACAATGAAACGTAGAATACTTCTGAAGATTTTATCCAGGGGTGGTTCCATCTATTCTTGAAGATTGCTAACAATACACCGATGCTAGAACAGCTAAATCAGAACCTGGAAGGGGTGCTGAAGAAGAACACCGGCGCAAAAGAATCAGAAGACGCAGACCAGAAGTATGTACATAGAATAAAGAGAAACAAAAGAAGGACGGGAAAGGAATTCTGAGTGAACACGCAAGTTGCGGGGTTCCAGATTAAAGAAACCGTGCTTGATTTGGGGTCTGATGTCAACATCTTACCAAGGAAAACTTGGGAGGCATTGGGGAAGCCAAGATTGACATACTCTCTGATTCAACTTCGGATGGCGAACCAGTATTGCATTGTTCCCATTGGCTGACTAGAGGAAGTTGAAGTTGATATTGCGGGAGTAAAGACATTTATGGACTTTGAATTCATCGACATCATGGGGGATAAGGATCGTAACCTGCACTATTGGGAATTTATTGGGCCTTTGAAAATTATGCAGTAATTGATCTGAAGAAATAACTGATGATCTTCGAGGATGGGGAAATCACAGTAACTCAGCCACTCAACCCCTACCAAGGACCGGGATATACAAAGACTATGGATAACATGGAAGATGCTCAGCTCCTGGACCATCTCTACCAAATGACCGCAGGAAGAAGAGAAGATTACATCAACCCGACGGCAGAAGGCTCTGTAAGCTGGAGAAGCATCCAAAGCTCAAAGTTATGATCATAAATAGCTTGGGACGATTGGCAGAAAGGAGGTTATGAAACAAATACAAGGAGATGTGCCATATTGCAAGAGTTAATTGGATCGGAACCGAGATTCAGGAATACCCAATATTATCAGATATGAATGTTGTAAGTATTTTCATAGCCAAAATAGAAACTATGGTACCGAAAAGTCACAGAGTACCATTGATGGACATGGCATTACAATCCACATCTGCAAGATGGTGGAGTAACCATCGCAACTCATTAACGTGATGGGATGAAGTGGCAGCAGCACTGAAAGCCAGATTTAGAGAGGAGGAGGAACCCAAAAGTAAGGAATGGTACCAAGGGGACTCAGACCCCATAAACCATCTGAAGGAATGTGAAGCCCAATGGAGAATTGATGAATATCCTGAAGAACTGTGGGTCCACCATTTTATCCACTCCCTGGACGTAATTCCAAAGGCCTGGTACTTGACAGAAGAGAGAAGAAGAGGGACCCACAAATGGCAGGAAGTTGCGAACAAATTCACACAGTTTTTCTCATTTGAAGGAAAGACAGAGCTGGTTACATAGGCGTTGCGGGAAATCAGGATGGTTTTGTTCTTCCCAGATTGCCAATAGACGGAATAGCAGCCGTTTCAGTACCAGGGTATCCAACAAAAGGTGGCATGTCAAAAAATTAAAAGTGAGATGGATGATGACAATCTGGAGGATCTCAGGCACCTGTACTTTGAAGAAACAGAGGAGGAGAGAGACATCAAAGAAGAACCAACGACAGAAGATATCCATCTGTTACCTCTCAGAACCAAGAAAGTAAATATTGGAATAGAAGACAAACCTAAACTAGCGACAATTGGAGACTACTAGGATGAACAAACAACTAAAGAAATATTCAGTCTACTCAAGGAATACGAGGACTTGTGTCCTTCATCAGTAGCAGATCTAAAGGGCATAAAAGGAGAGATGGGGGAAATGTTGATAATACTAAAGCCTGATGCAAGGCCTGTCAAACATAGACCATATCATCTCAACCCAAGGGTAAAGGAAAAGGTGAAAGTAGATATCGACAAAATGTTGAAATCTGGATTAATTTTCCTAGTAGAGGAAGCAGAATGGGTAAGTCCCATAGTTATACAGAGCAAAAGGAGAAATCAGAGATATGAGTCTATGTATATTACAGAAGTTTAAACAATGCATGTATCCATGATCCATTCCCTACTCCATTCAGTGACGAAGTCCTCGACAACATTGCGGGGAACGAGGAATACTCATTCACCGATGGCTTCTCACGTTACCATCAGGTAACAATAGCAGAGGAAGACAAGAGAAAGACAACATTCACCACCGAATGGGGCTCTTTTGCGTACAATGTGATGCCATTCGGACTGAAGAATGCACCTGCAGTCTTCTCTCGCATTGTGATAGCTGCATTCTGGGAATACATCCACAAGTTCTTAGAAGTCTATATGGATGACTGGACTGTGTATAGCTTACTAAAGGATCATGCGAGCCTGTTGAGAGTAATGTTTGATAGGTGTCGACAACTGCAGATCTCATTGAACCTGAAGAAGTGTATATCTGTCGTTTCATTTGGAACACTACTAGGGCACGTGGTATGTAATAATGGGTCTTCGTAGACCCGGCCAAAGTAGCAGTAATTTTTAGTATGGAGGCACCGGAAACGGTAAAACAGCTAAGGTCACTGCTGGGCCACACAGGTTACTACTAGTGTTTCATTCGCAACTACGCCAAGATAACATCGCCCTTAGAAAAACTATTAAATAAATCAGAATAGTTCCAGTGGACGTACAGCTGTAAAATGGCCCTAGACACCCTAAAGGAAAAGCTGGCGATTCCACCCGAACGGGGACAAACAGTTCCATGTACACATTGATGCATCCGGCATTGCGCTCGGAGCAGTCTTGGCTCAAACTAGAGACGCTTTTGTCGATAATCTGGTATATTTTGCTAGTCGCAAGTTGTCAACAGCTAAACAAAACTATACGACAACCGAGCAAGAGGCATTGGCAATGGTGTACTCTCTTCATAAATTCTGCCACTACCTATTGGGAAGTAAGTTCAAATTTTTCACAGATCACTCAGCCTTGAAATACTTAGTCAACAAGCCAGTCTTAGAAGGCAGAATTTGCAGATGGCTCCTACTTTTCTAGGAGTTCACCTTTGAAGTAATTGTAAAGCCCGTAAGACTCAACGTAGGGCCTAATCACCTATCCCGACTAGAGAATGGAGAAAACAGAGGATATATAGATGATCAGTTGCCAGATGCTGATATTTTCAGAGTAGAAGCCATCCCAGACTACCTAAATGAGATAACAGCCTATCTCACCACAGGACAGTGTTCGTAGGAGTACACTATGACATAGAAGAGGCACCTAGTAGTTCGAGCCGCGGAGTATCAGCTGATAGCAGGACACCTATACAAGATGGGGCTAGACCACGTTCTTCGAAGATGTATCCTGGACCATGAAAGGGATGCTATACTATTGGAAATCCACAGTGGTGTTGCGAGAGGGCATGTGGGAGCTAAACCAACAGCATGCAAGGTACTACAAGTAGGCTTATGGTGGCCAACAATACACAAGGACAACAAAGAATTTGTGCAGAAATGTGACGTTTTTCAGCGGACAGGATGACCATCTCACAAGGATGAGCTTCCGCTTCATTCGATAAAAGTACTGCAGCCATTCAAAAAGTGGGTAGTCAATTTTGTAGGACCAATTACACTGGCTGCAAGGTACTCAAAGGAAAGGTACATAATAATGGCGACCGACTACCTGACGCGCTGGACAGAAGCAACGCCAGTGATAAATTGAACGACAAAGACTACTGCTAGGTTCATATTTGAAAATATAATCAACTGATTTGGATGCCCAAAAAGCTTGACCAGCAACCAGGGTACCCACTTCATAAATGATACCATTAAAACCTTCCTGGAGAGCTTCATGATACAACACCATAAAATCAGTCCATGTCATCCACAATCAAACGGCACAATGGAAGCATTCAACAAGATACTAGAGAAGGGCTTGCTGAAGATATGCAATGCGATGACTGGGACGAACGGATACCGACAACACTGTGGGAATACCGAACAACGGTAAAACAATTAAACAACCAGACATCATTCCAGCTAGTTTATGGGAGAGAAGCGGTAGTCCCAGCGGAATTCATCGTACCAAGCCTTCTAATCACAACAACCCTGCAACTATCTGAAGAAGAATCCTTGGAAAAGCAATTGCAAGAGCTGCAAGAACTTGAAGAAGAACGATTTCTTGTGGAATTTCATCAGACGGTACAGAAGGAGAGACAGAAAGCTTGGCACGACCAGCATATTAAGCACAAGACTTTTCAGGTCAGGGAAAATGTTCTACTATATGACAGTAAATACCATAAGTTCCCAGGGAAGTTGCAGATGCATTGGCTAGGACCATTTTATGTCATAGACATTAAAGAGACAAGAGCAGTTTGGTTGTCACTGGTGAATGGCCAAGTTCTACAAGGATGGGTTAATGGTGCATGCCTGAAGCCCTACCATGAGTAAGTTTACCTTTTCAATTCCAATAACTCTCACAACCGAGAGGAGTCAGTAGGGTAGGTTATTGTCAATAACTCTCTCGCACCCAAGATTAGCATAAATCGGATTCAACATAATAAAATAAATTGCAGTTGAGTTGCGGAGACCACAACGCAACCAATAATGGTCGAGGAGGGGTAGTGTCCAGCGTGTCATCCATGTTAGATAGAAAAGTGTGCCGAACATCATCCCAACGTCATTAAGCATAGTACCAGTGTCAGTCCCTAGGATTACCAAGATTCGGAAATAATTTCCATAATTAGCATCACCCATACTGTAATAAATTTTCCATAATTGGACATAACCACCAGCCATCGCGTCTGCCCAAATCCCAAAACCACAGTTAGCAATGTCAAAACCCACCTCCACAACTAACTAATCACACGATTGTAGCCATGGGAGAAGCCAGGGAAACATCAATTAGTTATGGGGTCTCATCAACCCCACCCGTGCCGGTTACTTACATAACCCGCATGCAGAGAAGAGTGAGAATGCTGGAAAAATCCGAGTTAGAGTTAGAAACTTCCAAAAGAGAAAGGGAAGCTGAACCAGAACCAAAACAAAGAAGGCGTCCAGAAGAATAAATTCAAGAGGAAAGAGGAAAAACTGTTCTTCAGGTACACCAGCGACGAGCAAGAATGACAAGAGTAAGCCCAGCGGTCGTGGAACAAGAGCTGGACAGCAGAATTCATAAAATGGAGTCCCTTGTGGGAAAATATGATAGTGAGACCCTGATCGACGCAGACCTCATGGATTCCTTTGAGTTTCCTGCGCTAAAAAGGTGGGTGTACATCAAGAATTATGCAACAGAAGCAGGATGAGCAGCAGCAAGAGTCCTGCCTGAATTCAGGGGTATCCAACAGTCCACGATAATGAATTTAAGGAACCTACTGGTGTTTGGGATTACAAGAACTGCGATGAAGTGCACAAAATTTATGTTTATAAGGATTCAGAATGGCTCTCTGTGGCTGGGAAAGGAAATCCCAATTCATGCCGAAGACATTCATAGGTTGACAGGATTGTCACAGGAGGGAAGGGATGTATCTTCAGCATTCCAAACTATATCTAAGAGGGTGAAGAAGTCGGGAGACACAAACTAATATGCCAAGTATGGCACTCGAAGAGGAGGAAAGGGAGCAACGATTGAGCTAATTAACAGGCCAGAGATTAAGTTCTCTTGCTATCTCATTGCTAACAAGATGATGAGGCATTATACAAAAGGAGAGTGCACATTAGACACAATTTCGGTTGCAGAGCACTGTGTCCAGGGGAAAAGGCTGAATTGGTGCTCCTTCCTACCAAAATAATTGTTTGAAGCTTGCGAGGACAATTACAAGAGAGCAACTGGGTTTATCTATGGATATTTGACCATGGTGCTAGCCATGTGGAAGTGGACCTTCCCAAGCATGAGGATACCAGTGGAGATAGTAGAAGACCAACCTTTGGAGATGAAGTTTGTGCCGTGGAAAGTGTCTAGAGACCTGAGCACAAAGGAAGTGAATGCAGAAGCCTTCAGATTTTGGTATGGTCAAATGGTTGACGTCGTAATGAGTCAACAAAGGATTCCAAGAAATTTACTAGATGGATATAGTGAGCAGGTCTAGTTCGAAGTCACACATAAACATACTTTTCTCAGGCCTACATGTGTACCAAAAAAAACGTTCTAGATGAGGCCTCTGAAGTTTCAACTTGATGAAGCGGCCTTCCACACCGAGGTCTATTCATGGCCAGGAGTGGCGACGGAGATTAGGGATGGAGTGTACACTACTTCTTTGACGGAATGCTACCACACCAGTTACCAGGAGAAACGTCAGAGGAAGCAACGAACAGGATGTCAAACCTGCGGCTCTTCCCGATCATTCAGTAGCCGAACACTAAGGTAAAAAGCTTTAATGAAGTATTTCAGGTACTAGCAAGTGATGCTACTCCATTCCCAACTTTTTCAGAATTCCAGGTATCCCAGTCTAACCCATCTCCCATCACAACCTCCATCTTTGCACCCATCCCCAACGTCTTGTTCAATTTACCACCCGCAGCAACTACAACATTGGTGGGAAAGAGTAAAGCTGCAAAACCAGCAGCGGCACCGAAGGCCAAAAGAGCCAAGGTTGCAGAATAAAGCTCGGTGGTCGACCTCACAGGAGAGGATCCACCTCGAAAGTTAAGCGTAGGGGTACCTATCCGAGAAGAGCAGGTAGTTGAGCCCGAAGAGGCAAGAGGGTTGCCACCCCACAACCCCATAAACCCCCTTGATTTTGTAAACATTCGCATGTCACCACGCCGCCCAGATCACCTACCTCCCACCACCTCATCCATCTCCCGAGAACCCCACAGCTCTGCACCATCCACTTCATCCGCCACTGTGTCTAATCCAATCATTAGAAGAATAAACAATAGGGACCATGGGATGGAGGTTAACTCGAGTATAGAAGTGTTACCCCCAGTTAACCCAACCGTGGTCTTGTAAACTACTTTTACCAACCTCATCAATCAGTTAGATCAGTCAATTGAAGACACAGTTGTGCCACTCCCTGAGCATACTCCACTCCAACCACCCAATCCAGTAGGGAAAAAAGGGCAACCAAACCTAAATATGGTGGACTCCAGTGACCAAGTACCACAGCAAACACCGTTGTATTCACCTCAGGACCAGTTAGTGAAATCGGTTTCCAGTGGACAACCACTCCGGGTGAGAATGCCAGATCAAGGTACCTCAAGTGCCGAAAGCATGGAGACATGGGGGATAGCTCAACTGTACCATTTCATTCAAAGGCCAGCACAATAGGCCGAGAGGCTCCACTTGGAGCTCCAATGGAAATGTGAGCAGTAGCAGTAATAGATAAGCGCTCTTACTAAATAACGTGAACAATTGACGATGGAAAAGGAGCAGCTATAGGGACAGCTTGAAACAGTGACCAAGGTTTTTAGGGAAGTGTGTCCTACAGTATCGGCCACCAGCAGTCAAATACCAAAAGAAATGCAGGAGACTGATGTGGTCGAGTAGGCGCTCCACCTCAGGGTGGCATATTCAAATCTTCACCAGGAAAATGTGGAACTCAAAGCGGCATTGGCAACCCGACCCGCATTGCCCGACCCAGCGGTTGTGTACTTGGAAAAAATATCAAAGAGACAGGGCCAAGTAACGAAAATGCAAGAAGTTCTGGGTACTGCAGCAAGAGAAGCATATGACCTATTGAAGGGTCAGCAAGAATGCTCAACTTCCCTTACCATGAAGGCACAACCGATCTCGTTACAACTATGATAGATCTCCAAGGAAATCCAGGAAGCAATAGACCCAACTGGGCTGGACCAAATCTACGCCCAGGCAGATGTGTTAGAGGTCCAAATACAACAAATAGAGGAGACTTCAACGGCGGCCAGGGAGGCTATCCGGGAGCTTCGGCAGCCTGTGAAACTCAGCACACAAATGATGCAACAATTGGACTCTGAGGCCAACACTCAGATAAACACAGTGTTCGGTGCCTTTCTGTCAAATGCAGGGGAGGAAGTTGTCACAAAAATCGTGGCTGAGACTGAAGAGTTAACGCAAGGGTGGCAACAGGCCATGACAACCTTCCAACAACTCAAACCTTCAGCTCTAACAAAGGTCCCAGACTTGGGGCCCTTGTTTGGACAACCAGGAGGAAGCACGCAGCCAGAACAGGGCGCAGGGTTGAGCGGACCCATGGAAGTAGAGACAGTGCAGGACAATTGACTCGGGGCGAGTCAATAGGATGTGGTCGCGGCCTGTTGGGGCCCTTGTTTTGAAATTCAACATATTTTGAGTTGCAGCGAGTATGTGGTGGAACACAACCCCGGTAGGCAGAAAGGTGTCAAGGTTGTGAGGGAGAAAAGGACAGGTGTCGTGGCTATTGCGCAAGCAAGCATAGATGGCAGAAGAGCGCGGAAGGAAACGAGAAGTGAATCCCTGATGAACAGAAAGAAACAGAAGACAGTTGAGCGAGAAGAAAGGAGGAACTGTCAGTCGCGCTGGCAACAGAACAAATAGGTATCCAGCCAATGGATAGAAAAGTTGGCACAGACAGGAATAGGAAACATGGAGTCACAAGAGAGCTCTGTTTGGGTTGCACTGTTCTCCATTCCTCTGTGTTTTCCACATTTTCTCTCTGTCCAATAGGATGTATTGTATTCTACTCTAGTTATGCTCACGCAACTGAACCTTGTAATAGTTCACCACTGATGGCGGTTGATTAATATATTCAAGGGTGTTGTTTCAAGTATCTGTTATAGTTTTGAATGAATGATTTTACAAGTACCTTTTAAAATTTTATTTACTGTAAGTCTGAACTCTTTCCCGAAAGGCATATGTTATGGAACGTTGTGTTATGGTTGTTTAGACTTTTAGCGTAGCTTTTATTCAACCGTATTTATGTTGTTGGGGTGATACCGATCGACTCCCTATCACAGTAAGTTCGCGGCATGCCTCGGGTGAGACTCTCTGCCCTTCGGAGCAGAATGCAAATGCCGACGTGAAACTAGACTATGGCGGAAAACCTTGTTGGCCCGTTAAATCTGAACCCGGGTCTTCTCTGCGAGACCTATTCTCTCACCAACAGCGTGACAAGATAACAGTTGATTTTTTTATATAACTAACAACTAGGTGATGTGATAGTACATAATAAGATTCAATTGCAACCAGGAGAAAAGGTAAAATAAAGGAATTTGGTGGTAATTCCTTTGGCTTTGTTTGGAAACCGCAATTCCAAACGAATGAGTGATTTGCACGAATACATGAAGTCTTCTTAACCTTGATTGTGTCTAACATTATGTGGATATGTGTTATATTCATGAACATGTATTTGACAGGTATAACAATTGGTTTCCAGTTATGGCTAGATTCGTCAATGAATTGGATTACTTTGAGATATGATATATGTACGTGTTCAGTTACAGGTTAACATGTTGGGTACAATAAGGTAAGGTAACTAGTATATAGTTTTGTTTATTTATGCAATGATAGTTATGTGTTTATGGAAGCATGATGCAGGGGATTCCATGGAAAAGAGACTGCCATGAAATCTTGAAGAAGGCTCGGGTTGAGATTTCCATTGGAGGCATTGGGAACCCATGGGGTTGAGTTATGGTGTTTTTTGATAGTTTTGTTCTTTTGGTGCTTTGTGATTTGTTTCCACTTGATTTTCATTTTTATTTAGGTCTGGTGCATGGCCATGTCGATTTGTTTGTGGTGTCATATTTCTATTGTATTTTCATGGTTTTCTTCTTGTTTGTTTTTTGTTCTTGCCTTATATGTTTTGAGGGTCTTGGGAATTGGTTGGGGAAAGATAAAAGTGAATGGAGCTCGAGGAGAGTTGAATGAAACCAAACAAGTAATGTAAGACCTCAATGAAGCTTGGTGCATGAGTAAAGGACAATTGAGAGCAAGGGTATGAAAACCAGTTGGATTGGTTGGGTCCATTGGGGTAAATGGGTAGTGGTCGTACAATTATGAGAAAGGTAAATTAAATGTATTTGAGGCATCATATGCCTTGGCTTTTTTGGGAACAATTGATCTCAATGTTTTGCATGTTGTGCACGGATACAGGGAGTTCTCTTAACCTCGACCTTATAATATCTAGTAACTGTGTTGTGATAATGATTATGTTGATGTCTATATATGGATATATGTATGTCTGTCATTTTGTGACAGGGTCTTTAGGGATCATGATGGTTTTATTCTAGTGTTTACATGTATATAAATGTATGTATTCCATTGTCTAATAGGATCGTCAAGGATCATGATTATGTTATGCTAATGTTTATATGTATATATGCATGTATGTATGTCGTTGTTTGATAAGTTCGTCAGGTATCATTTTTGTGGAGGAATGATTGCTTATGCAGGTGAATGGAATGAAGAGGTTCCTGGTTGATGAGGAATCAAGTGAGAAGAGAAGCCCTGAAATATCTATAAGTTCAGTATCTTGTGGATATGAATTGATATTGTGTGTTTATATTATGTCTATGTTTGTGATATGCTAGGTAATGTTGAGGAATACATCAGTTGAATGAAAGCAGTGTTATCTATGGCACGTTGGGACAAGCATGGATAGTGGAGAGACACTAGAAGCTAGGTTGATTGGTAGAAACATTGTGGTCTTTAGATGTGCAATACTGGTGTTGTGTACATGTTGCATATGCAATATTGTGTACATATAGTGTTGTGTGCATGTTGCGTATATAATTCTATGTGCATGTTTCATATGTGATATTGTGCACATATGGTGTTGTGTGCATGTTTTATATGCGGTGCTATGTACAGATGGAGTTGTGTACATGTCTTATATGTGGGGTTGTGTAAAAATGGTGCTATGTACACGTGATGCGGTGTAGATGTTGTACATACGATGTTGTGTATATATGGTGTTGTGTACATGAAGTGTTGTGAACATGTTGTGCATGCGGTGTTATGTACATGTGGTTTTGTTTACATGCAATGTTGTGTACATGTGGTCTTGTGTGCACGTGGTGTTGAGTATATGTTGTGTACATATGGTGCTATGTACACATTGTGCAGGTGGTGTTGTGTACATGTGATGTTGTGTACACGTTGTGTAGGTGGCATTGTGTACATGTTGTGTTATGTACACACTATGGAGGTGGCATTGTGTACATGTGGTGTTGTGTACATGTTGTACATGTGGTGTTATGCACATGTTGTACATGTGGTATTGTGTACATCTTGTGTTGTGTACATGTGGCACTGTGTTATGTGTATGGTGTAATTTTTGTATTGTAACATTAGTATTTGTTGTGTTGTACCTTTGGTACGTATATGTATTATGTTATACATCAGGTGTAGGTGTATGTGTTGTGTTTTACACCGGGTGTAAGTGTATGTGTTGTGTTGTACATCGGGTGAAGGTGTATGTGTTGCGTTGTACAATAGGTGTAGGTGTATGTGTTGTGTTGTAAATCAGCCATTGAAATATGTATTGTGTGGTGTTGTATGCTCTATGTGGGTGTATGTGTGTGATGTACAATGTGTGTAGGTGTACATGGCTGAAGAGAAGATAAGGCATTGGGTGCTTTCTGGATTTGGCAACTGATTAAGTGTGTGTACAGAAAAGACAAGGAACGAAGGTAGAAACAAAGGACCAATTAAAGGATAAGTATCAGTATTGTATTTCAATTTTTATTACACATGTGATATATGATTCTGATTTATGAGGGTTTTGTTTGATCTATGATTTCAATTTATGATGGTTACATTTTGAGCTAACTGTATGTGATATGTTTATACATGATTGTTTGATCGGAGAGCTAGTCTGACTTTTTGTGACATGAAGTAAACATGATTTCAAGTGTACCTTTTTGACGAGCTACCAATGAGGTATGATTTTAATTTATTTTGACTCTAATGGGAATTATGTGCTTGGTACAGGAAATAATGGAAAATGCTTAGTTTGGGGTGGTTGAAACTAACTGCAAGAATTAGTAGCAACAGAAAAGGAATTGGAACAGGAAACAATATTTCGGTAAAGCATTCAAGAATAGGGACATTGTGGGACACTAGTACCCAATAGTATCCATTGATTTCCATGAGCATGCTATGACTGGTATGATGGTTTTGAGGCAAGGATATGCCTTATTTTCTGGACCTTTCGATGCGAGAAAGCCTTGCCAAGGAATGGAATGTTGAGGAACTTGGAAGGTGAGTGAATGTACAGAAGCTGGTGACCAAATTACCCGAGGGACTATGTAGTAGAGAAGGGAAGGTTGGGGAATGCATTTTTTTTGGTCATTAACATTTCCAGATGGAATCAAAAGCACATTAGGAGTGTGCCCTGGAACAATGAGTCGATAAGTGTTCATTGAGGGAACACATAGCGCAAGGATTATAACATTGGAAAATGGATGCAAACTTTAGTTTTGACAGTGGATTCTGGACTTCTTAGGAACAATGTGAATCTTGGTACTACTTTTGAGGGTGGAGGTGTGAGCCTCTGGATTCCCTTATTGTTGATGCGGGCATCATGTCCTTTTATTTGTTGGTTGAGAAAATGTGCATTGTTTATAAATCTCCATAGACGTCATTATTATTTTCTATTTGATGCAAATTTTCCTGAGTATATATGTGGTTGTTATAAATACCGTAATGAGTTTTTTATGACGCTCCAGTATTTGGTATTTTGTTTTGTTTTCAATAGAGGTCATTGTAAATACTATGATGAGTTGTGTTATAAAACTCCATGGGTGGTATGTTTTGGTTTTCATCGGTCTTGTTGGTTATAGGTTTCATAGAACACTGAGAATGGTGTTCCCCTAAGGGGGAGGGGTCTATAACAACCTCGAGTTAAAATTTCATGTAATAAAGTTAATAAAGGAAAAATAAGACCAAGGTCATGGGACATGTATTCCAAGCTGAATGTTGGGAGAAACATCCTAGTGGGTGTTCATTTTGGTTTATATGGCTAAGGAAATTGGAAAAGGCATTAGCAAATGCATTGGTAAGGGAAAAGAGGCATTTATTGGTATTTTATTTATGAAAATAACGGAAAATAGGAGAAAAGCCTAGTGAAAGGTCACAATATTTCATGTGAGGAAAATTGAAGGAAAAATAGAGAAAATTGAATAAAATAGATGTTCAATGATAAAAAGGATTCTGAGGATAAAATCATGGATTTTGACAGTTCTATGGAATAACTCTCTCTCTCTCTCTCATACTCTTGCCCACTTAGAGAATTCTTTGAGCACTCTAGAATTTGGGAAAGAAAGCAAAGGAAGGACAAGGAAAGAGAGGGACAATAAGGGAAAAGTTGGATCAGGCAGATTCAACAGGAATACTTATCGGTAACAGGTTGCATGTGTGATTTCCTAGCTGATTGGAGCATATGGTACATACATGTGTGTATTTGGTTCTTTTGTTGTCATTGGCATGGGTTTTGTTAAGTATGACAGTGGTTTCAGCCTTTCCTTTCCATTTCCGAATAGCCATGGTGTGATGGGGTTTTGTTACTTGGTTGAGCTTTGGATTTCCAAATGATTTTGCAACCAGGTGAGGTTGTCTCAGGAAAATCCCAATGGCCTAGGAATCCCTTGACCAATATTGGCGGGAATTTGGTAAAGCTTGAGGATGGAGATAGGAAAATTCCTCAAGGTATTGGTGAAGAAATTCGAAGGCATCCAAGCTTGTTTTAGGCATATGAATCCCCTGACCATTTTTGGCGGGATTGTGGTAAATCCTAGTAGTGTATGTTCTTGTTTTGCCTTGGAATCCCTTGACCGGTTTTGGCGGGATTGCGGTAAAGCCTGAGGGTGGAGGTGGTTTGATCTCTAGGGAGCCCTAGTATATTTTGTCTTGAGTCCCACATTCATGCTTGGAATATGGCACTAGGTTGATTGGTTGAAAGAAAGATTTTGTTCAGCTCAATCTATGGTCGGGTGGTATGTGGAAGTCCCTCGCCTAGTTGGATTTTGCATATGTTAATAAGAACTCTTTTTCTCTTGTATTTCATGAGTAATTATACTTGTTATTATGTGTCTTTTATGGTTGTTCTATCATGGTTATTATTCTAGGTATATGTTGGTTATAAGTATGGTTTCATAACAAGTACTAGTTAGGTATCTTGATATGTTTGATTTGTTGATGAATAGTTAATGAATGCATGAGCTATTATACGTTATTTCAACTATTGTGAGAGGGAATTAGACCTTCTTGATTATTTTTAGACAAGTATGAGACTCATTTGTTCAGATATGCATTCATGACCTATATATTTCATGTTCTCAATATGTTTGATGAAATGATTGTCATGGTTAGGCCTAGTTAGGTCAATTCCTTGATAAAGTTTTGTATTAATGTATTTTTCTTAATGTTATTTATCATTCTAGAAAATATCATTAAGTTCTAGGAAGTGGTTTGGAGACAAGCCCTTAAAAGGTGGCACTAATTTCGTGGTCACGGGTTCAGGACTGAGAAATTGGGACTGCAGTCGCTACCTTGCAGACTTATACATGTGAATGGAAGCCTACAGTTGCATGGATGTTGTGTTATGTCTGTGGTTGGGAATCCAAGTCAGTGAAAAAGCAATATGACTCGGGATTTGGGCACCTGGAGGGGTGGTTAGATCTTGGGGGTCCTGCAGCTTCTCAGAAAGGTCAGTAAAGTTTCAGTTTGTCGATTCCACTTCCTTAATTGTACTTAGGAGGTTGATTCATGATATAGTATCCCTCATCTCATGTTTATCTCGACGGGTCAGTGAAATTGGGTAAATGGGGGTGGAGGCGTTACAATAGTTCCCAAGACCTTTATTTGTAATGGCATTAACAAGTGGCCAAAATCCAATCAAAGGACTTGTATTCATGGTATTGGAAATAGTGTCATGGATTATGTGATCTATGTGTTTAGTCAATTTAATGTCTTAAATTTCTATCATGAATCATCAACCGAGGTTAGTAATCTAATGAAGTGTGTTGCACTATATATGCTTAGTTAACCTTATTTCTTACTTTGTTGTGTATGTTTTTATATTGTTTTGGGGGGTTTTTTTTTCTTTATGTCTAAAAGAATTAATCTAAGAACTGAAAACTATGAAATCTATAAATTTTTAATTATCAACTAGATCTAATGAATTTTAATGTTGAAAACTAGTTTTGAAAGGAGGAAGAAAAAGGAATGTTCGTTAACTATTTTAAATTGCATAAAAATGAATCAAACTTTGAATGGTTAGAACCTGATCTACAAATAGATAATTTATTCTTATGAATTTGACCTTATGGAATCAAATCTAAATTCTATTCTATCTTAATCTAATTCTACTCCATGGATTGAAAGCATAAATCCTATGATTTAAGAATTGAAATGACAATGCTAATCTAAATGGAAAGAAAATTCAAAGAAATTGAAAGGCAAATATGATTCACTGCATGAAAAAATACTTCAAATATCATTCAATTGGAAGATGACAAAGTCACCTTCTTGAGATGATTAAATCAAGCACATGATTACACATTTAAATTGTAAACTTAATTTAAGAAAGCAATTAAAAATCATGTAAAAAAAGGAAACTAAACTACTATATAACCAAATATTCAAATATCATTCAATTTTGGAAAATGACAAAGTCACCTTCTTGACATGTTTTAACAAGAATTTGATTATACATTTAATTGAAAATTTAATCTAGGATAGTGTTATGAAAACATGTAAAAGAAAACTAAGATAATTGTATGCTCCAATGCTTCAAACACAATCCAATTTAGAAAATAGAAAAATTGCTTTCTTGAGATGCTTTGATAAGCATAAGATTACACAGTTAATTTAAAACTAATTCTAAGAAAACATTCATGAATTTATTCTATGAAATAGTAACAAATTTAATCTAAGAATCAACTGCAAGTTAACTATAAAAGAAATGCAAATCTAACTACGAATTGACAAAACAGAGCGAATAAAATTTAAAATAAAAACAACTAATGAAACCTCCTTTCTGTGTAGGGGCCCTCTGCAATTGAATGAGTTGAAATCCTAGTAGAATATGCGCACATCAAAAAGGATCTGGAACAAACCAACATGGTCTTCATATTTTAAAAAAAAAGTTTCAAGGCGTACACAACATTCACAATAATTAAGATTGTCTTCCGGTTTCAAAACGACTAATATTTAAACAAATTTTAGTGTAACTATCTTGAGGTATTTCTGCCTACAAATGGCAATCATAATTGAAATAAAGAATCAAAATCTAAGTAGCTAACTATTGATTTTATACGTCAGATCAAATTGAGAGTCTTTCGTTCTCGGATCACGTCCTTTGACTGAACTTTGACCGCGAGCATAGGCACATTTTTATGTCAAATTCAAACAGGTGGATAGGATGGGATCCATGTGTGGATCATTCCAAAGATGCCCATGTGACTCATTCCTTAATTCACTTCTCAAAACCTGTCAAACCATCACAATAGCTGTGGAAACAAAAATTAGCTGCAAAATAGCACACGTTCTGTAGCTGAGTTACAAAAATTCATTTAAATAATAAGAAACGTCAAAATGTAAAATAGAGACCATTCAAATGCATTCTCTGAGATAGAATATGTCATTTATCATTGGAGTTATGGATTTATGAAAATGTAGGAAGAAGTGATGAAAAAGGGTGTCATAGAAAGAACAATTTTGAGGTTCAACATACCCCCACTAAGAAGCATGTACTCATGCAATTACCAAAAATGTGAACTTTCTTCTCCTATTTCATTTGTTTAGATATATCTGTTAATACATCTAGTTTTCTCTTCTTTCTTTTCATTGAGGTGACTGCCATCCTGGGCTTCCTCATAAGGAGTTTGTACTTGAGGTTGATGACTTCCTTGTTCAGATATTTGTTCTTTTTCTTTAGCTTCTTTTTCTTCTTGTACCACACTCCGAAATGTAGGATGGTGTTATCACTGATGATTTTCTCCAAGTGGTTCTTCTGTTTTAAAGCTTCATTTTCCCATTTAATGTGCCTATTCAGTAACTCTAGCTCATATATTTCTTGCTTGAGGATGTTAACCAAAGGTTCTTGTGGACTGATAAGTTGTTCTTGCATACTTGGATTCACTTTTTCATTTCTTTTCTCCAATGACTCAATATATTCATATATCTCTTGTTGTGCTGGGTAAATGCCTAGATATTTTCTACTTGGACTGCCTTCAAAATTATGTACAGGAGAATGTGTAGGACTATGTGGAGGAGAGACATTGATGGGTGATGGCACTTGAGGTTCCTCATCTAAATTCACAAACTTTGTTCCTTGTGATGGTGTCTTCTTCATCGATTTTCGGAGTCTAGATCTTCTCCTTGGCTGTGGAGGGTTTAAGTTTTTTTCACTTGTAACCTTACTCTTATTCTCTATTTTACCTCTTGCCTTGACTCCACCCTGTTTCTTATTTTTCATCAACTCCGAACGGGTGAGTTCCTCTTCTTCTTGCTGTAGTGGAGGTGAAGGTTTGTCCTCAATGCTTGTATCAATAGTCCTTCTTCTACCTTTTCTAGACTTTTCTTCCTTAGGCTGCTCTAGCTCATTTTGGAAATGGTTTCTGATTAGGAAACTATCCCAAGAGTCTCCTATCTTTTCAAATGGAATTCAAGAATTATTTTTATTAACCCATGATGGTGCATAGTGTTGTCTATGAACTGAATTATTTTATGTACATTTGTGGACATTATTTTTAAAATATTCGGTGGAAATAAAAGAAGGTTTATTTCTCCATCCTCCAAAAAGTTCATTAACAACCGAGCGTGATAAACAAACATGCAGCCAAATATTCCTTCACAAGTGATAAACTTCTATAAAATTAAAAGCATATTTCTCCATTTGTTCTTGAGTGCTGAGCTAGGAATACCTTTCATGTAAACAGAAGTGTCCATACCTAGCTTATTGAGGAAAAATTTCCATGCTTCGCTATGAAATTCTTTGTCTTTAAACCTTCTCTTGCAATTTCTTGGGAGCTTTGTAGCTTCATCTATGAAGGCCTCGATTACTGAAAATTTTATATCTCCTATTTTGACCTCTATTCCATCGAAAGACCTCACAGAATACTTAGTGATCTCCTTATGGAATCCATCAATTTTTCTTATAAACCTGAGCCATTTAACCTTTTGCAATATCTCTTTGATCTAAGGATAACACTCCATGAGTTTTTCTCCCACTGGTTCAATCCTCACTATCAAACCCATGTCTTTTGTCATGAAGATTCTTGCCTTCGGAATTGTTCTTCTGTGTGTGAAATGAATTGAGTTGCGGATCTGGTTAAGGACGTTGAGGGTTTGTAGGAAAATAGGATTGAAATGAATACTTGATGGGGTTTTAAGAAACGTGGTTGAATGGGTTATGGAAATAGGATATGACTATTTAATCATAAATGGAAAAATCCATTATGGATTGTTATGAGATACGATACGGATAATGTGGTTGGTTTATGAAATGATGTGAGTCTAAATCAAATAAAATGATGACATATTGAGGCAGCATGTGATCATCTACATTATATGTGCTAATGTTTTGATCTTATTATTTAAAAAAATGTTTGTAACATACCTTTAGAACTAAACTTTTGTTACTATTTCCTTGTTGTTGATTCTTCAGGTATCCTTCAACATGCTCTTCAAATGGAGTTCTCAATTTCTTGTGCTTAGTATGTTTGCTTCAGTAGACTGTAATAAAATGTAATAGAGTTGTAGAATTTGATATCAGTTGCAGAATGGAATGACAGCTGCAAATGGAAGCAGTTTTGTAGCTACTTCTTTTATTGCTTTAGAAAAAGAAAGGAAACAAATATTTTTAGGATTTTTAGAATGGGATAGAAAATATGAGATGTCAGAACTATGATTTTCATCTTATATTTTTCTGTATAAGGATGCTAATCATTTATTAGTTTTCACACTTATACAATTATATATATATATATATATATATATATATATATATATATATATATATATATATATATATATATATATATATATATATATATATATATATATATATATATATATATATAAGAAAAACTAAGTTGGGGAAGAAGAAGGATTCTTCTTCACCAACTTCATACTAGTATTATCTTGGAAAATTTTGATAAAATCCTCCTTTGAAATTGGCTTATGATAGACTTTTAATTGATGTCCATTCACAAGAAGAGCTACCTTTTCTTCATTAATTTTCCTTATCCTGACTGCTCCATTGTCAAAGACTTTTTCAATCTCATAAGGCCTAAGTGAATGAGTCTAAAACCTTCCTTGAAAATATTTGAACTTTGAATCAAACAAAATTGCCCAATCTCATGCTTGAAACTTTCTCTCCTTTATATATTTATCATGCCATTTGGACCTTTGTTGCTGGACTAGACTAGTTCTTTGAACTGCATCTTGCCTGATTTCATCAAGCTCATTAAGTTTCTCCATTATGTGCTTCTGATAAATCAAGATTTAATTAGACTGCCATGTTGAAGGTTTTAATCTAAAATTCTATAGGAAATAGGACTTTCTTCCCATAAACAAGTTCATAGGTAGTATGTCCTATTGTATTCCTCCATGTAGTCCGGTAGGACCATAAGGTTTCAGGAAGCCTATCTGCCCAATCCTTCCTATGCAGATGTAAAGTCTTTGTGAGGATTGCTTCGATCACTTTATTGGTAGACTCCACTTGACCATTTGCTTTTGGATGATATGGAGTGGATTTTCTATGTTTAATATTGTATTCATCCACAAGCCTCTGCACCAACTTGGATATTGTTATGAACCAGTTCCAAAAATAGAAGAGAAGAGAAATCAACGCCTTAGAAATAGCCACTTCGAGGGGGAAACCTAATACATTACATAAATGAACAATTTTTGGATGATACAAATGACCAAAACCTCCTTCTATATATAAGAGTCCATGGGGCCACAATATAATCCTAGCCAACCTAACAATAATAATGTAAGGGCACAATAATAACAATATTAGGGTTACAGGGGTACAACAATAACAATAAGGGGGCCTACACTAACATAATAAGGGACTACACTAGTAATATAGCGACCTAACATGCCCCTCTCCTTCAAACAATTGTTGTCCTCAATGCTTGATTATTTCATGATGCTTTTATATAAAATTCTCATCCTCCCATGTGGAATCCTTAATGGGAAAATTCTTCCACTTGCTGAGATACTCTGAAATCGATCGATTTTTTACTTGTCAAGTTCTTATTTCCATGACTGCTTTAGAATTTCTTTCGTTGTGATGTTGATCGTCCTGTTGTTTCATTTTATTCAACACCAAATTTAGGTCATCCTTTGAGAGTTGGAGAACTTGTTGTTGATGCTCGATGTGATCTTTCACTACTTCTTTATCCATATTATCTTTCATTTTATCCTTCAAAGTTTCCAACTTAACCTTCATTTTTTCTTCTAAACCATCTATGTCTTCATTGATCACTCTTTGTAAGATTGAAATTTGTTGCACTTGGTACCGTAATTTTGATATCTCATACTGCAATTCTTCCTCTTCATGCATCATAGTATAGATTTCTGAGGACTTAATGAATATGGAATTATTTTTGGGAGCCATTATAGAACCCAATACTGATAAAAATTCTTCAATATGCATTTGGAATCACTTCAAACTGCTTTTTCAAACAAGACTTATGCAAATTGAAAACAAATACACACCTTTTTCTTGCTTTTGAGGAGCTCGATATTGAAATTGAATTATCTCTGTGATTTCAGATCTTCAAAATCTAAAATTTGGTCCTGTAGTAGCCCTCCAAATCTTCTTTCCAATGCCATAGTTCTGACCGGATTTGGATTCTTCAAGGCAAATTTATGCCAAATCTCCCACAATGACCTCATTATGGACTGGTTCAGTAGGGCGAACTTGTACGATGTGCCATGTGTCACTGTTTCCTCCTTCAGCTCTGAAATTGATACAGAAGTAACTAGATTCAATGTGCTTGCGGCCAATTTTTAAATAATTCCAATCTAATGCTCAGAGAGAGAGTTATGATGATTTTCCCACAGTCACCTCTTTGAGATGAAATTCGGGACCTTGAAAAATCCCTAAATTCCACAGACCCTATCTCCGAAAATATTTGGATCAGGCTCTGAAATTTTTCAATGAAGTTCCTCAGGATTGCGGCTTCTCTCTATGAAAATTTCAGCTTTTAAACCCTTGTAGAAAAAATTTATAGCAAAAATTCCATGATGACCTATTTAGGTTAAATTCAAGAGCCTGCAAAAATCCCTAACTTGCACAGATCATATCTCCGAAAATATTGCAAACCAAGATCTAAAATGTTTCCACGATGTTCCTCAGGATTTCAGATTTGCTCTATAAACATTTCAGCTTCTGAACCTTCATAGAAAAATAGTTATAGCGAAAATTTCATGATGACCTATTTGGAGCAATGAAACCCTAGAATCCAAAGCTATGATACCAAATGTTATGAACCAGCTCCAAAAATATAAGAAAAGAAAGACCAATGCCTTAGAAATAGCCACTTCGATGGGGGAACCTCTAATAAATTAGATAAATTAACAATTCTTGGATGATACAAATGACCAAAACCTCCTTCTATATATAGGAGTCCATGGGGCCACAATATAATCCTAGCCGACCTAACAATAATAATGTAAGGGCACAATAATAACAATATTGTTGTTACAGGGATACAAAAATAATAATAAGGGGGTCTACATTAACATAATAAGGGACTATACTAGTAATATAGCGACCTAACAAATGTAAACTGAGATCCCCGATCTATCACAATTTCTCTTGGGACATTAAAACGAGTGAAAATATCCTCAAAGAGAAAATTAACTACAGCTTTTTCATTAGCTAAAGAAAGTGCTTTATCCTCTATCCATTTAGTGACATAATTAGTACAAACCAGAATATATTTCTTTTGATTTGATGGTGGATTGATTGGTCCAACAAAATCCAGGGCCCATTTTTCAAATGGTTCGATGAGTACCTAAGGTTGTAAGGGAATTTCATCTATAGGAATAGGCTTCCCCATTCTTTGAGAGTTGTCACACCTTTTGACATACTCCTTGGCATCTTTAAAGATGGATGTCCAATAATATCCTAAATGAAGGATTTTATAGGCAGTCCTCTTATCAACAAAGTGTCCACCACAGGGTTCATCGTGACATGCCTTAAGAATCTTAGGCATTTCATCTTCTCGAACACACCTTCTGATGATGAGATCTGGACCTCTTTTATACAATTCATCATTAACCCATGAGTACAATGCACTTTTTTGAATAATTTTTCTTTTCTCTCTAGGAAACAAGTATTCAAGTAACTTTCCTATAGCTAAATAATTAGCAATATCTGCAAACCAAGAATATTTAGTAGATATTTCAAAGAGATATTCATCGGGAAAATTATCTTCTACTAGAGTATCATTTTTATCATTTTGAATTCTAGACAAGAAATCAAGAACTGTGTTTTGTTTTCCAGTTCGGTCTAGAATGTTAATATTAAATTCTTGCAGGAGTAATAACCATCTTGTGATACTGCCATTAGTAATAGATGTATTCATTAAATATCTAATTTCATAATGATCTGTATGAATAAAGGTTTCATAGTCGGTGATTTAATGTCTAAATTTGTTAATAGCATGGACAACATCTAGAAATTATTTTTCAGTTACAGTGTAATTTAACTCAACAGGAGTCAAATTTTTTCTTGTATAATAGATGGCATAGGGGATTAAATATTTTTGTCCTAATACAACTCCCAGAGTTGTATCTAAAGCATCTGTTGAAATGTGAAAAGGTAGTTTCCAATTTGGACCTCTTAAGATGGGTGCTTCAGAAAATTTTGTTTTTAAAGTTTCAAATGCCAATTGGCAATCATGATTCCAACTAAATTCACAATCTTTGGTAAGAAATTTGAAGAGTGGGGATGCTATTTTAGTGAAGTTTTCTATAAATCTTCTATAATACCCTTTGAATCCTAGAAAACTTCTAACATCCTTTTGAAAACTTGGAGTTGATAATTTGGAGATGACTTCAACCTTAGATGAGTCAACTTTAATTCCATCTCCTGAGATATGATGTCCTAAAACAATTCATTCAGTAAACATCATAAAAAAAAATTCATGACTTAATGAAAGATTTGCTTCTTTACATCTTTTAAGAACGTTTTCCAATTTTTCAAGAACTTCTTCAAATGAATTCCCATAAACTGTAAAATCATCTGTATATACTTCCACACAATCATGTATTATATCAGAGAAAATTCCTAATACTTCCCTTTGGAATGTTGCAGGTGCATTTCACAATCCAAAAAGAAGTACTATGTAGGCATAGGTTCCCCATGGACTGGTGAATGTGGTTTTATCTTGGTCTTCAGGTGCTACTTGAATTTGATTGTAACCACTAAAACCATCCAAGAATGAAAAATACTTCTTTCCTACTAATGTATCCAATACTTGTTCTATGAAATGTAATGGAAAATGATCTTTTAGAGTATCTTTATTCAATTCTCAATAATCAATGCATACTCTCCATTTACCATTCTTTTTAGGTACAATCATCGAGGGAGAAACCCACTGGCTGTCTATAATTGGATAAATGAAGTTTACATTCAACAATTTTTGCAATTATTCTTTCACAATTTCCCTAAGATTTGTATTCATCCTTCTTTGAGGTTGTCTGATAGGCTTAAAATTTTCCTCAATGTAGATATGATGTATACAAGTCTCAGGACTAATTCCTTTCATGTTATTGTATTCCCAGGCATATGCAAAAGAATGTTGTTGTAATGTTTTGATTAAATTTTCTTGTTGTGATTTTTCCAAGTTTTTGTTTATGTTCAAAGATTTTCCCGGAAAGATTTCAATCGTAGAGTTGCCAAATTCTTCCATAGAATATAAAGACATTTGTCTATATGACAAGTATTCAATATGACATTATTCTTGAAAACTATGATCATTTTCATATTCTGAGGATGATTCGAATTTTTCTATTGAATTTAAGATTTGAATCTCTTCACCAATACAAGAAATAGTAAAGAGAGGTTGTATATCATTTTCATCATTAATCCATTCTTCATCTTCTATTTTTGTGATTTTTCTTGCTAGAGGATAAAAAGTGAATTTCTTTTTTGAATTAGCATAAAAAATGTGCATGTCACAAGATCTGCAACTAATGAAAGCATCAGTTGTAGCCAACCAAGGTCTTCCTAATATTAGTGGATGTCCTCCTAGATTTTTCTTGGGAGTTAAAATCATAAAATCAACCAGACACTCCCAAGAGTCTAAGGATACTAAAATTTCTTCTAATACACCATTCGGCTTGATTACTTATCTGTTGGCAAGTTGCAGTAATGTAGGTGTATACTGAATGTTTGGAAGCTTGAGTTGTTCCATGGTTTGTTTGCTCATGATTTTTATGGTTGCTCCTAAGTCAATCAATGTATTTGGAATCTCAATACCGTTGATGTGTGTTTTTACAACTAGACTTCCTAGATCTAAATATTTTTGTATGGAAATTTTTCCCATCATAATGTCTGCAATTTTCCCTACTAACTGAATTATTTTTATTTCTTTTGTTTTTCTGCCTGATTTCTTTATGCTCAACTCTCTTATTGTTTTGGCTAGAATTGGAATATCTTAAATGGCTTGCACCAAAGGAATTTTGATACAGACATTTTTCAATTCATCTAGAAAATCATAATTGGGTAAAATTATTTGTTTTTCTACCCCTCTCGTTGTGGAGGTAAATCCTCTCGCTGATGATGAGGCAATCCCTACTAGCCCGTAACGGTTCTAGCAACAATCATTCACGCTATAGTGTAGGTTCCTAATTGCAAATAAACCAACCAAAGGGTAGGTTTACCACTGAATCCAACGCCGTCGCTTGTAAGAGAAAGTAGCGCTCCCGGATTCATGGCTTCCGGCCAGATCACCAATCCTCACAATCTCAAGTGATCGGACACACGCAACACTTGGAAACAAATGCAAGCGTAAAATCCAGTATATGCAACTATATGTCAGTCAAAGAAGACATAACTCATCATCATAATCAACAATAAGAGTGGAACCATAACCAATAGTCGCTTATCATTAATCAATCAAAGAAGAATACAACCATAGCTTTGACGCTGAATTTTCCTTCGGAGGGTCGCCAGCGGAACACGTCTCGAAAAATCTTGTCGGGGATGAGACAAACCTCTCTCTTCGGATGTCTCAACAATGATCTCCCTGCTTGGATTTGGCCTTAAGGGAATGGATCAAAGTTGTTGCAGCATTAGGCTCTTGGGAACTTGGAGACTAGCTTGCAAATGAGATGAGCAAGCTTTTATAGATGGAGGAAGGGGAGTTGGGATCCCTATAATCATGGGATTGGCCCTATCCTCAAGGAAGCCTACATGAGAGGTGACGAGCCACTTCCTGCACGCCAGGTGCGGAGCCAAACCTTGACTCAAATTAGATGCCTGAGTTTACGGATCGGTTAGGACAAAAATTCCGCCATTTTATTTTAAAAAACACTCCTTAAAATGGTGGCACGTGTGCGACTACGGGATAGAGCGCCAATTGGGCGCGAATGCTTCAGGCAGCTACCGCGCCAATGCAAGGAGTATTTTAGGGTTTCCCACAAGGATTTTCTTGATGAAGGTACATGTTTAGAGGAATGCCATGAAAGTGTTTTCAAGTTATGTCACTGCTCACAGGTCATGGAATGAGCCCTCCAATTGTGCGGGATGGGGAATTGCAGGGACAGTGACAAATTGTTGTGTAACAGATGCCCCCTAAAGCATGAGGCCCGAGAGAGAGAGAGAGGGGTGAAATGCTTTACGAGAACGTGTCCAATTGAAAACACCGCCACCGAAAAACCTGCGTAGAGAAGTACAACTGATGTCTAAAATACATGATATATACGTGGTATGGGCGCAACCATCCATAACAGAGCATGTAATAATCCAGATCCGAGGCATGGATGCAGCCATCTGGTGAGGATCGGTAAATAGACTCAGGTATGGTCACAGCCATCCAATCAGCGAGTCATGTAACTAATCATAATTATCCACAAAATCGTAGCCTGGATTATAACAAGCAGAATCCAGGGTCTTGTGCTCCATCTCGACCCGAACAAAGTACAAGTTCAAGCATGCGAATATGTGAGCTGAAGTCGAACATGCAAGAACATCGTCTGATTACCAGCCAATGATGAAAGCTGTTAACAGACGCGAGAGGTACCACCATTAATGCCAATGGTCCTCAAGGTACTACGGGTACAATCTACGGCATGTGAATAATGAGCTGACGTCGAACACCCACAAAATCACTCGATCGGAGGCCAATAATGAAAACCTCACGTCGAATGCGAAGAACGTGCCATTGAGGCATGCAGGCTCCAAGGTACCAGAAGGGAGTCTCTAGACCAACTTCCTGGATAATAAGTTGAAGTCGACAGGAAGTGACCTTGATCGAAGGTGGGCCATAGTGTTTCCCACATCATCGACACGAGACAGAGGAACATAATGTCTTTGTGAATCAGGATCAGATGAGAATCAGAGGAAGGTTGATACTTGCAGAGGTCAACTTCTCTTGAACATATAAACGAAACGACAGTGAGCTTGGCAGTATTTGACATCAATAGATCAGAGGTCAAAAGGGATTACCCAAACCCACGGAGGCAAGTGAACAAACGAGATGAGATGTCCCCAACCCGACACGAATGCAGACAAGTGCCATGTTCAAGAGCGACATACTGTCGACACGACAATGATTGTGGTTCCATTTTCCCCCACCATTTCTGGCGAGTACCCCAATTATTTTGATAACAAGCTTGAAGGGGATAGCATATGCTTGTAATATAAGTTCGTCCTTCGGACGAATCCATCCTAGTACATTTAACGAGCCCTAGGAAGGAGTGACTCGGATAACGTCATTGCGACTGAATCCGATGTCATCAGGGTTTAACGAGTCTGACAAAGGAAGAACTCGGCGTCTTTTCACGTTTAGAGAGTTTGAAAAGACAACGGAAAAGTAAACTCCAACAGTCCCTTTTCGTAAATAGTTCCTCAGATCCGAAAAGGTAGAAAACTATGTCTGAGAAAACCTCCTAGTCGCAATAGGCTAGGGTATTCCTTTTTCGTAAATAATCTATCCCAGCCCAAAAAAGGGGTAAACGTATACTGGGTAGATGTCGTTTCGTGTCCACTTTAACGAGATCGAAACGACAAGGAACTCGGCAATCTTTTCATGTTTAGAGAGTCAGAAAAGAGCTGAAAGATGACTCCAAAATGACTTTTTGGTGTATTTACCGAGTCTGAAAAAGTATAAAATACAACTCGTGTCACCGTTTAAGTCGCGTAGAAACCTGTTGCTACACATAAAGGCAAGTGTAAAATCCATTTTCGACAAAATATATCAAAATATTAATAAAAAATGACTTTTAAAACCTAATTAGATTTCAAAAGTTATAAATAAGTCTCAAATGGTAAAAACAAAATTACTTTTACTATTTACCTCATTGGAGAGCAACAATGGTCCATTTTGTGTGCAAACTTCTGACGGCGAATACGACTGATCCGGGCTACCATTCAGTTCCCTGTTTGTTCCAGGTAATAGGCGTTTCCCTAAGCTCCATTTCAATCCATTTTTTATATGTTTTTATTATGTATTAGACTTCTGGGCGAACCATTTTGAATTTTTAGGGCTCGCTCTATTGGCGCGGGTATCGGGCACGGACCCGCGCCAATAGAAATTTCTTCACAAAGAGGTCGCGCCAATGGCGCAACGCAATTTTCCGCTCAAAATTTTGAAAATGTGAGCTATCTATGTGGATTTTCAAATGTTCCAGAGATCTAACAATGTATTTTTTATTGTGTTGATGCAGATATAAAGGAAAAAATGGTTATTGAATGGAAGGAAAGGGAACATGGAGAGGAGGATGAAATGGCCATGGAGAATGAGGCCTGCATGACTTCACTGAAGAACTGTGGACTTAAGAAATTATTCTTCACACCCTATTTACGAGCTCAGCTAGAGATACTACAATACTTGGTCAGTATATGGGACGAAAATGAGGAAGTTTTCAAACTTCGGGACCAAGTACTGGAACTGGAGGTTTCTGACGTATATTTCATAACCGGACTGTCACGCAGAGGTCCGGTGCCCATCCTGACAGGCAGCAGACCATCTGGGGAAAAGATGGAGCAGGTAATGGCGAGGGTGTGCCCAGGGGCACGAACCGGATCAGGAAGCGGGAAAGTGGACGTCCACACTATCCAGGATCTAGCACTGAGAGTAGTGCTACACACCATCACATGAGCTGCGGGATCGTAAGCTCCACATGAGGCAACCAAGGCCCAACTCCTGCTAGCCGCTAAGTGTATGAGTCCAACACTGTTTGATTGGGCTACTGCAGTGACCACAAATATCAAGAGGCAGCTCCAAAGTGCAAGCAAGTCAAACTGAAGCAGTTTGGCTACGGTTCCATTTTGGTATCGTTCATCCTGGAACGACTACCTATCTTTCAGGGCCAAGGGGCCATAGTTGCTGAGCCGATACCAAGAGAGCCGAGGATGGCTCGCTGGGCAGCACTTATGCCCAGATCAGAAGGAAGCCAACAGATGTCCTGGAGGCCAGGGTTTTTTGGATGGTTACGGCGTCAGCTAATCGTGGTCGAGGATTGGCCCTATGCCGGGACCGATTTCACTGGAGACCCAGATCTCCCACTTCCAGAGGGGGATGACTGGGACGAGGATTTGGGTATGACCTCTCTTTTTTATTTTAATGTTTTATGATTTTTTTGGTAATACATGTTCGTTCTGACACCAGCTTTATGTGTATGCGGATGTCGGCCCAGAGAGACCTGTCGGTATGTCTCCGATTGCACGGAGAAATCAGCCCGCAGCTGACCCTTAGGCGGAGGGTGCCGAGGGAGGAGAGTTGATCTAGAACCTTGAGGGGATTGCTCGAGGGATTCCAGACTACGCCCGGCTGGCAAATGTCCCGATGGCGTATCAGAGACATACGGTGGGAGTGCCTAGTCGCCTCCACTGACTTTTGAGACGCTTAGTGTGCGCGGTAGCATGTTACCACGAGCACCATGTGGATTAGACACCTAGGGCTTCTTTCATGCATATATTTTTTGAGAGACATGTCGTCTCTGGATGTTTTAAGACAAACATGTATATTTTGATTTTATGTGATGCACACTATGTAAACATTTCGACACACACACATATATATACATACCTATTTCTGGATGGATCTTCCTACATGTGATGATTTTTTATAAATTGCGCAAATGTCTATCTAGAACCAAATTAGCTACTGCATCTGTTAATGTATTCATATGTTTGGGTATGTGCTGATATGTAATATAATCAAAATTTCTCTCCAGCAGACGAATACGCAAATAAAAACGTAAAATGGATGGATTTCTTACTGAATAATTCCCATTAAGCTGTAATACTACAAGTTGTGAGTCTAGATACACAAGTAATTCACGAATGCCGAGGTCCACAGCCTCGGTTAATAATTCCAATACAGCACTATATTCCACGATATTATTTGTAGCAGGACCCAGACACACACCTTGCAGGTTAACCAACTCACCAGCAGGATCATAGATTACCCAGGCTGCCGAAGATAGATTCCTGGTACTGCGGGAGGCACCATCCGCGAAACCCACAAACGGAGTAATGGAAATTTGCACAATCAGGAAGACCCGATCAGCAGAAAGGTGCTTACATCACACACCACACCACACATGCACACAAATGAATATACACACCTATGTACACACACCACACTAAAAATAACTTCAAGCGTAGTATTTCTTAAGGTACAACCCATTTCTAGGCTGCGCCAACGGAACTCCTTCATAATCAATGAGCTCATAAGCCCCATTCTTCAATACTCGTTTTACTATATAGGGCCCATGCCACATGGGTTGGAGCTTTCCTGCCCCGAGTTTGTCGTGCGCTTGGTCGTATAGGAGGACAAGGTCCCCTTCGACAAAGGAACGTGGAGAGACAGATTGATCAAAGTGTGCTTTGACCCGCTTTTTCTGTGCTTCAAGGACTAAAGCAGCCAAGCGGTGGGTTTCATCCAACCGTTCTAAATACAAGAGACGCTCTTCTTCAGGAGAAGTATCGGGCAAAAGTTCCACAGCTAGCTTTAAGGAAGGAATTTCGCACTCAACCGGAAGAGTTGCTTCCATACCATACACCAATTGGAATGGTGTGAATCCGGTTGCACTTTTTGATGACGTCCGGTATGCCCATAGACCTGAGAACAATTGGAGGTGCCAATTGGACTTATGAATTCCAACTTTTCGTTGAAGCATTGTGACCAAAACCTTGTTCATAGCCTCAACCTAGCCATTTGCCTGGGGTAATATGGCGTTGAGCTATCGTGTCGTAAGCCCAATCTTGATGTCAGCTTGGCCATCATGTAATCTCGAAAGTGAGTACCATGATCGGTAACAATGGCCTGAGGGACCCCGAAACGTGCAATAATATGGTTGAAGATAAATTGGGCAGTTGTCTTACCATCAGCGGCTAGTGTAGGCATCGCTTCGGCCCACTTAGTAAAGTAGTCGACAGCGACGATTATATATGCATGCCCCCCGACCGAATGAGGGTTACACGTCATAAAATCAACGCCCCATTTTGTGAAAATGCCGATGGTAATGACAGGATGTAGAGGGAGGGGTGGCGCGCGCATCTTGCGCTGAAAAACCTAGCACGCGTGACATTTGCGGACTGCAACAATACAGTCTTTGAAGATTGACGGTCAGAAGTAATCCGCACGCAGAATCTTCTGCGCGGTGACATATCCAGACATGTGACCACCACAGATGCCACTATGACAGTAATTTAAGACTCTTTCGGCCTCTTCTAGAGTCAAACACCGACGGAGCACCGAATCTACTCCAACCCGGTATAATGTATCTCCTACAATGCGGTAGGGTTGAGACTGATGCCGAATCCGACGTCGGGCATCTTTGGTCAACTCAGAGCGAAAGGATGACGTCTGAAGATACACAATAATATCGCCATACCATGGGTCACGGGTGCTAATAAGGAAGATGGTTTCTTCTGGAATATGTTCTTCAGAATGATATGGGGGGGAGTCTGTCGGGAGGGAGCAAATAAGATCCGCGAAAACCAGTGATTTGGTCGACTTAGCAGTAGTAAACTCTAGGTCGAACTCCTGAAGGATAACGATCCATTTGGAGTATTTTCCCCCCAGTAATTGTCGAGAAAGAATATATGTCATGGGGTTGCAATCCGAAACCACGGTAATGGTACGTAGCAGGATGTAGTGGCGGAAACGTTGCACAGCTTGTACAGCTTCTAAAGCTAGCTTCTCGACGTGAGCATAACGCGTTTCCGTGTCGAGAAGATTCTATGATAGATAGTAAAAAACGTGTTCGTTGCCATCGTCGTCATCCTGCACCAGAACCATAGCTATGGTGCTAAAGGCGGCAGCCAAGTATAAAGTGAAATCATGGTGATAGTTTGGAGGCCGAAGCAACGAAGCATTAACAAGTAATGTCTTAAGCTTCTCAAAGGATTGTTGAGCAATGTCATCCCAATGAAAGGGAACGTTCTGCTTTAAAAGACGCGTGAATCCTTTGGCCACTTCCACGTAGTTCGGTATAAAGCGTCGTAGGAAGTTAGCTTTTCCCTGTAAACTCTGCAATTGATATAACGAAGATGGTGATGGGAGATTGACAATGGCCTCGACCTTTAGGGATCGAGGCAAATCCCGTCCTTGGAGACTATGAACCCCAAAAGACGGCCAGAATCCACGCAAAAGACGCATTTATGAGGATTGAGCCGGATATTATAGCGTCGACAGCGAAGGAAAATTTGGCGGAGGTGTTCTGGGTGGTCCTCTCGCCAAGCTGAGTGAGCTGGAAAATCATCTAGATAAGGCTGAACGATATGGCGTATGTCATGGAATGCGTAAGACATAGCACGCTAGAAAGTAGCTCCAGCGTTCTTCAAGACGAACGGGAGCTTTTTATAAGTGAAAGTACCCCACGGACAGATGAATGCAGTCTTGTGTTGATTAGCGGGTAGAATATTTATCTGATTATACCTGGAAAATCCGTCCATTAGGGAATAAATCTCACTCCCGGCACATTCGTCAATGATTTGATCTATGAAAGGAGTGGGGTAGTTGTCCTTTGGACAGGCCCGATTAATATCTCGGTAATCAACACAAACTCTGATAGTACCCTGTTTCTTATCTATAGGGACAATGTTGGAGATCCATTCTGTGAGGGGAATCAGGTAAATGAAGCCCACGTTCAGAATTTTTTCAACTTCTGCTTTGACGGCAGCGGCTTTGCGAGGGTGCACCGGGCGTAGGCGTTGGCGCACGAGTTTCGCACCAGGATAGGTAGGAATCTTGTGCACTACTATGCTGGGATCAATCCTGGGCATTTCCTCATAGGACCAGGCGAACACGTCTCTGAATTCTCGAAAAAGATCAGTATAAACTCATATCTCATCAGGAGAACAAGTTACTCCCACGTGTATATTCTCAACTATCCCCGGTTTAACGGAGATGTCGATTGGAATGGTTTGAGTAATGTTGCTCAGGTTTCCCTCTGAAAGCACCTCATGTGTCAATATGGGCGTCTGAAGAGGTGGAGTGGGAACCTGAGATGAAAAACGCTCTAGACAATCTGACATTGCCCCCAAGCTAGGCATGAATGAGGAACGATGATGTCCATCACTCCAAGGTGGCTCCTCAAGAGACATTGTTTCAACAATGGCTTCATCAGAAGGGAAAATCTCTTTAAGAGGATCAGGCGAGTCGGCCTCGCCGAGCCAGGGGGATTGAGAATAGATGTCTAAAGCCATGCTCAAAGGAGCATGCTGAGGAGGGGGAGGATCAGATGCGGCGACGATTTCACAGTAGCTAATCTCTACTGGAGTTAAGGGCATCGATTCTCCAAACTCAGTCACCTGCTCAGGCGTAGGGATGAGCCATGGGTCGTCAGACCTAGAGATCATGTTAACTTGAGCGGTGTGCGGTGGTGGTGCGGGAAAAATACCCATGAGGACGGGGTCTTTGAAGAGACCGGGCCCTACACTGTCAGGGGGATTTGGGATCTGATCCACGTACGGAACGTTGTTCTCGGAGGTGGAGGTGAAGAAAGACAACTGATCCACAGTAACGATTTTTCCCTCGTGAGGGAACTTAATAAGTCGAAAGAGGGTGGACGGCATGCATAACATGGCGTGAGTCCAACTGCGGCCGAGAAGTATATTGTAGTTAAGCTTGGCGTCAACTACTTCTACTTCTACGTTGACTGTCTTCCCCTGTAAGGTAATCGATAAACTCTCGAGAACACCCAGGGGTTTCTATTCCTGACCATAAAATGCCTCTAGGGAATCAGGAGATGATGAAAGGGCCGGAGAGCCAATGGCCTTCCAGCAAGCGGACGACATGACACAGGTAGAAGCACCTTCATCCACAACGGCCCTATGGATGTTAAGACCGTTGATCCCGACTTGAATAACAAGAGAGATCTGATGTGGCAGTCGGGGGGTAAAGTTCTCTAAGTCGAAGGTGAGAAGATTAGAATCAGTGGGATCGATCCCACCGATTGCAGACAACAAAGCTTTCCGTTGTGACGGGAAAATTTGAAGAAATTCCAATGCAGACATGGCAGAAGGCGCCTGTGCCAGATCTTCAACAATACTGTAGTGCTGAGTGGCACGGGCATTCGGATTGTAGGAATATCTTCGTAGAACACCTTTAGAAGGTGGCCTCACAACAGGTTCAGCAGTAGGCTTCTCAATTTCCAATGAACCAGAGACGGGTGGGGGAGGTGGACCGTCCACAACTGCCTTCCCAGGTGCCTGACGCGATTCATTGTAATCCTTCAAACGTGTAGCAATAGAGATAGGTGTAGCACCATTCATCATAAAGACCTGAGACCCAAATGGTGCAGATGGTGAAGGCTGTTCAACCATCTGGGTCTGCTGAGATGGGAACGGTTCTTTAAGAACTGTCGGAGTCCCTCTAGAGCCTTTTAGAAGTCGACTAACTTCATCGTCGTGGAAAATATTTTGTATAATGATCTCCTTCACAAATGAGGTAGGGGTACTTCAGTTTACGTTGGGAACCGTCCTTGGTACGAGGTTTGGACTCTGGCTTTGGGGCGTTAGATTTGAATTTACCTTTGCCCTTCTTCTTTCCTTTGGAGGCTTTTTCCATAGGATTAGCCTGAACGGAGTTAACCTCCACAGTTTTGCCAGAATCGGGAGGGGTGGGAGGAGCAGAATTATTGGATGAGTTGGAATTCTGCTTCCCATTCGAAGATTTCTTCGAATTCCGAGACACAGAACCAATAACACCATCCACCGTAGGGGTAGACGGAGCTTTAGAGGTTCCAGACATTGGAGCATCAGGAAAAATATCATAAAGCGTGCCGGACTGAGAGTATACCAGATCCAGATATTGGGCACGCGCTATGGCTTGTTCTTCAGTCACACACACTCCCATAGCAATATCTTGGGCGATTTTGTTAACGAAGGAGGTGGTGAACCAATGAGTTAGTATCTGATCAGGTATATGGAACTTGATCAGTCTACGACGACGTCGCCACTCATGAATGTGATCAGAAATGTGGGTGGCTTTGTCCTGCTTCAAAGAAGTCAGGAGGTGCGTCCCAGCTTCATAGCGAACCGGTAACTGAAAATGAGTCAGAAAAGCCATGGCTAACGTATTGAAATCTTGAAAGATGCCACGGGATAATTCAATATACCACTTAGCGGCAACGCCAGTCAAAGTGCACTGGAAGAGGCGTAGACGAATTGAATCATCCACCCAAGAGTTGGACGAACACCAAAGATGGTAAGTCATCACATGAGCTTGGGGGTCTTCCCCAGCTTTACCCTCAAACTTAGGGCAATCACCGGGCACCTTGGTAGGAACCGGAGGCCAATAAGGATTATGCAGAATTGGATCGTTCGTTAATTTCGAAACATCCTGTAATTCCAAGGTAGCCAGAAATGGCAATGGCGGATTGGACGGCATGCCTGGCCCTGGATAAGGACCAGTACCTGTACTCCACGCTAGTTGAGAATATCCTTGCCCCCGGGGGTTCTATCCGGTAGGATTCTGACTGTAGGGGGTATAGGTCGTATATCCAACCTGATTCGGTTGCTGGTAACCAGCGTACGGGGCTTGATAACCAGAGTATGGACCCTGATTATAAGTCGGCCCCATGTGAGAAGCATGTGGATTTGGCTACTGAGCAAAGGTGTAGCCAGGTTGTTGAGAGTAATAGTTAGAACCTTGGGGCTGGCTATAATTCGGTCAATATTGACCATGAGAATAGTAACCGCCTTGAGGTCGAGTGGGCTGCTGATAGGTGGGACCCTGTTGAGCCTGATAATTAGGGCGTAGCGGTTGATTTGGCTGCGGCATTGAATAAGTCGGCTATTGGGCAGGGTTGATAGGATGTGCAGGCTGGCCTGGCTGAATAGGCTGACCTGGCTGAGCGGGCTGCCCTGGTTGAACAGGTTGACCCGGATAAACAGGTTGTGCCGGTTGTGCAGGTTGTCCTGGCTATTGAGGGACACCAGGTTGTGCCGGATTGGCCGGTTGGCCCGGTAGAGGGACACCAGGTTTTGCCGAATTGGCCGGTTGGCCTGGTGGTGGGATACCAGGTTGTGCCGGATGGGCCGGTTGGCCTGGTAATGGAATGGAGCTAGGTGGTTGCTGATAACCGGTTTGACCTGCAACAGGACCATAATATGGTCCTAGCTGATGTGCAACGTTGGGACCAAGAGGATACTGTGGTTGCAAAGGTTGAGAAGGTTGCACTTGCCCCCCAGGATTGTATGCCGGCCCGGGTTGGTACCCCGGTTGACCTGTGAGTCCTTGAGGTTGCCCAGGTGGGACTCCAGGGAGAGGCTGCACAAGTTGACCGGAAGGGTTGTAATACTGTCCTTGCGGACCGTACAATGGCCCTTGCTGGTCCAGAGAGTAGCCCTGTATGGGCTGTCCCCGCGGGTCATAAGGATAGCCAGGCTGGCCCGAAGGTTGGCCTTGAAAAGGTTGTCCTTGCGGGTTGTAGGGCTGTCCAGCCTGGTTATACGGTAAACCATGAGCATGAAGTTGAGCCTCAGGAGCAGGTAAATGTAAAGGGTTCCCATGCTCATCGTACTGATATGGAAATACGTACACGGGTGTACCATCCTGTGCATAATGCGAAAAGTACGAGCAGTTGGGATCTTGAGAGGACTGTTCGACCTCGGGGTTCGACTGTTGCAGAGATAATCGATACTCCTCCGGAGAGATGTTCTCTGGCATAGCAGATGCTATGTAGATGTCTTCGGGAAGGAATGTGGTCCTTACGGACTAGGTAGTAACGGCGGGTGCAGATCCAGCCACACAAACAGTGGGCATGGAGGGTACAGAAGTAACCTGAGGGGATGACGTAACGGGTGTCCGTGGAGACATCCCCAATGAAGGAACAACCGGCCCCGTAGAAGGAGCTGATACCCCCATAGAGGCATCGACGACAATAATCTGACCCAAGGATCTATACCCGGCTGGTAATGAGGGACCAGGCGATGACATAACAGATGGTTAAGGGTTTCCTTCTGGAAATAACCTCCGAAAAAACAACTGGTAATCTTCACCGGACGTGGGGATTTCCTCGCTAGATTCACTCATGCTTGAGCCTGCCGCTAGATCTCGTAATAGACGACGAGGACTAGGAGGAACAACAACAGCTATAAAAGGTGAACCCGATGTAAGAGGAGGGAAATATTCCCCTACTCCTAATCCAAACCAAGGGTTGGAAAAGGGCCAATTGAACTCAACTGGTCCTCCAAAGGGTTGCTCAGACAGAACCGGTCCCTCGTCGGGAAACTCGGAAACAATGGGCTGCTGAGTTTCAGCAGAGGACTGAGAAGCCTCTGATGAATCGTTCGTATATGGACTACCAGTAGACGAAACAGAAGGTTCCGCCACTGTGACAACAATGAAAAAAGATCAAGCACAACACACACGGGCTGAAAAAGAGTCAAGACACATAATCAAACGGCCAACAAGCAAAATCTAACAGGGCGTGTGATCGCGGGTGATTAATTTTACCACATTGAAACTTAGAAACTTCACCGTTTCATGTTTTAAGAGTCGAGAAATGGATGAAAGGTGACTCTATCTCTTTCAGTTTTGAAGCAAGCGTGAAAGGACAAGCACTTGGTGATCCTTTCAAATTTAAAGAGTCAGAAAAGATCAAATGACTACTCAGGAATACTAGGCAAAGGGTGTACCAAATAACCGTGAACTGCAATATACACCTTTCTTTCAAAAATGAAATAGAAATCAACCAAGGACTTAACGTACATGCAGGAAATCTCACCGAATGTTGTGTCCGGTGTATCACGGATATAGGGCGGTAGACTCGGCTTCCTATGGATAAAGGATAGAAACCTAGTGGGGTATCCCTTTATATACTTGACGGTACGGGGAGCACAAGTCCATACTAGTGCTGTCTAAAGCCAAGAGGCGAACGACAGCTACTAGGTTTAAAGACGCCGGAACACGTCTCTAGCCTAGACCACTAAATGTTGCGTTAATGTTTCAATGTTGCCTTAGTGTAAATTGAGTAAATTTTAATGTTTATCTTCAATTACGTTTCAGTTTTCAGGCCCTAGTGAGTGTGATGTCACAAAATCTCCTAAATGCACACTATATGCCACAGTATATCATTTCATTCGATGAAAGCTAACTACGAAAGGGTTGAGAGCTTTTCACACAAATAAAATGATCAGAAAACAACCAACAAAGTCTCTAATGCAGCTAATGTTAACCAAAATTTTTTTCCTCAAAGTTACTAATTACTAATAACACCGAAAAGATTTTAATTTGCAGCAACTAATCAAAAGCAAAAGAGATTTTTATATTTTCAATGTTTAATAGCAACATGCACTAAACAAAATGAAAACTAACGAAAAGAGCAATTTGAGAAGTGATGAGGAAAGAGGAAAACACACAAATTTCACTCAATACAAACGCACAATCAGATCTCCAAATCGACAAAACAGTCCCTCAAAACCAAGAGAATCCCAAAGACCCAAATGGACCATGTAATCTAGGCCCAAAGTGAGACAAAGCGAAATTCGAATGAAGAAGAGAACCAACACTCAAATGACGCAATAAAATGATAAACAACTGCCAAACGAATGCAAAGAAGCAATCACAAGGTCGAATGAACAAATAGAGACCAAAAACTCCCAAGGGAGGCTCGACACACAAGAGCACTTAGATGCCCTAGGGCTAGAATGTGAAATCGATGGAAAATGACAAACAACCAAAGGATGAAAGTCACAGCCAGTCAAACAAGGCCCCATAACACTCAAGCAGTTGAAAAAACAAAACCAAACACACTGATCAAGCTCAGGAAGGTCAAAACAAGGCAAACCCTAGTACCTCACAGGATTGGCGCGGCTGTGAGGCTGAAACTAGCGCCAGAAAGGAATTGGCGCAGGTAATACACAAGCAACCTGCGCCAATGGGCGCGACTATCAGGCTGTAAAGCGCGCCAATCGAGTTTGCTAAGGAAAAAAAAAAAATAGACAATCCAACAAGCAGACCAGTGATGATCAAGCTAACCAAAAGCGAAAAACACAAAAGAACCAGCCAAAAGAGCCGACCAATCAAGCAGAATCGAGAAACAACCGAAAAGACAAGACAATCCTCCAAGTGTTTAGTTCATAAACTAAACCGGAGATTGACTGAAGCAACTTTGATCTACTTCGCAATTGCAGAGTAATAGCGTTTCGAAGGCTATCTGGCTAACTTCAGGCTCTATCTATAGCTTATAAAACAAACAACAACAAGCTAGACGATCCCCAGTGGAGTCGCCAATTTGTTGTGGAGGTAAATCCCCTCTGCGGACAGAGGCGATCCCTACTAGCCCAGACCGGGTCTAGCAACAATCGTTCACGCTATAGTGCAGGTTCCTAATTGCAAATAAACCAACTAGCGATGAAGGCTTACCTGGAATCCAACGCTGTCGCTTGTAGAGAAAGTAGCGCTCCCATTCCTTAGCTCCGGCAGATCACAATCCTCACGATCTCCGTGATCGGACACCTGCACATGCAAGAAAAAAAACAAACGCAAGCGTAAAATCCAGTATATGCAACTATATGTCAGTCAGAGAAGACATAACTCAACATCATAATCAACAACAAGAGTGGAACCATAACCAATAGTCACTTATCATTAATCAATCAAAGAAGAATACAACCATAGCCCTGATGCTGAATTCTCCTTCGGAGGGTCGCCAGCAGAACACGTCTCGAAAAAGCCTGTCGGGGATGGGACAAACCTCTCTCTTCAGATGTCTCGACAATGATCTCCTTGCTTGGATTTGGCCTTAAGGGAATGAATCAAGGCTCTTGCAGCATAAGGCTCTGATGGCTCTTGGGAACTTGGAGACTAGCTTGCAAATGAGATGAGAAAGCTTTTATAGATGGAGGAAGGGGAGTTGGGATCCCTATAATCATGGGATTGGCCCTATCCTCAAGGAAGCTTCCATGAGAGGTGGTAAACCACTTCCTCTACATGGAGATCCGGAGCCAAACCTCCCAACTCAAATTAGATACCAGTTTCTGGATCAGTTAGGACAAAACTTCCACCATTTATTTTTAAAAAACACTCCTTAAAATGGCTGGCGCGAGTGTGACTCTGGGACAGAGCACCAATTGGTGCGCCCTCTTTGAAGGATTTCCCCCATTGGCGCGGATGAACTGGCTACCCGCACCAATGCAAAAAGGGGTGTTTTTAGGGTTTTTCACAAGGAGTTGTCTTCAGGGAAATGAGAGTACATGTTTAGAGGAATGCCATGAAAAGGCCAAGCACACCGTCATAGGTCACTTTAATGCCTCCAATCAGGCAGATGGGGAATTGCAGTGGATGGTGACAATTTGTCGTGTAACACCCTCTATTATCTATCAACTTGTAATCTTTCAGGAAAAGGAGGGTTAGAAATAGATATTGATGGTTGCTCTATTATAGGAGTTGAGTTTATTGGTTTTTCTTGTTTTTCATTTTCAGAATTCTGGTTCTATTGAAGAGATGTCCCTTCTTTAGAACTTTTATTTTGTTGTAGATAAATTTCTTCATCAACATTTTCTTGTTCTTGAATAACACTGTATGATTTTTCCTTTCTAATACTCTACCAGATCTAAGTTGAACATCATTAAGATCTAGTGGAGTAATCATGTAAGTTGGAAATTGTTGTCCTTCTATGTTGTAAGCATTTTGAGAATTTTTATTATTTGGGTTTGGTAATGGCTGGGCAGGTAGTTGGTTTGGTCTTTGTGGAAATGGTAATGAAAGTTGCGGGTTTTAATTTTGGAGTTGGGGTTGTTGATTTTGTTGTGGAAATTGTTGGGGAGGATAGTTTGGATAGGATTGTGGATATTGGTAGTATTGAGAATATCTACCATAAGGATTTTTCATTCCTTGTGTCCAAGGTTGAGGTTGGGACCAAGGTTCCTGCCAAGAATTCCAATTATTTGGTGGGGGTTGAGTATACATTTGGTTGTTAAAAACTTGAGTTTGTGGCCCCTGCCATGGTCTTCTAGAGACAAAGAAAAGAGGTTCTAATGGATTTGAAGTTACTTCTTCCTAGAAAAATCCCTTAAGACCTGGAATAGAAGGGAAACTTTTTGTTTCATTATTTTCTGAGAAAATAACACAGGTCTCTATGACTTTTAAATCAAGAGGAAATTCTCTTAAGGCATGATTCTTTCTGCATTTAGGACAGAAAATAGCTAAGGCATCCATTTCGGCTTTCTACTTGTTTTTTAATTTAAGGGTGTTTATTTGTTCACTAAGACTCCCTAAGATATATGTTTTAAATTCATCAAGCATACTTTCAATTTCTTTCCTACTTATTGTTCCAGTTGCATACTTATTCACTCTAGAGAGAATAGGATCTCTTGTGTTTTTCCCAGTTCTTGATTTTCCTCTTGAGATATTATAGGTAATGTGAGTTGATATTTTTCTCCCTTCCCCATCATGTTAAGAATGTCTATCCATTCATCTCTAATGGATTTTAACAAGAGAGCTTTTTAAGTATCTTGATCTAAGTTTTCCATTCTAGCTCTTTTTATGTTGTAATTGTATCTTTCAATTAGATCTTATAGGTTCTCATTATTTTTTTGCATCATCTTGAATAATTCATCCTTCCGATTAATGGGTATGAAATAATCCAAATATATTTGTAAAAATTTACTTTTCATATTATTCCATGTCCTAATAGATTGTGTGATTAAACCCATGAACCATTTTAAAGCTACTCCCTTAAGTCTTGTGGGAAATAACTTTAGTTTTTTAGAGTCTTGTAAGTAGTCATAAGATCTACACAAAACTTCAAATTCAAACAAAAAGGTTTCAGGATCTTCATTCTTTAATCCATGGAAATTTGGAAGAATGGAAGGTGAAATATTTTTCATTGTGGCATTTGTATCCTCATCAACTAAAGGAAATCCAAAAGAAAAATCATCTTCCCTATTTCTTTTTTTTTCTTCACCTCCTCCTTTGTTCCCTCTACCTCTTCCTCCTCCAATTCTTACATTTTCTCCATTTATAATTTCTCCTTCTCCTTCTCCTGCCATTGTAGATACCTCAGAGCTAATATAAGGTTCTAACTGTAAAGTTAATTGTTCTTCCCCTGGTTCTTCTATCAATGTGATATTGAAGAAAGTTTCTTCTTCTTCTTCCTCACTAGGAATTTCTAACTCTTCAGCTAGAATGTGTTCTCCTGTAGAGGTGAAAAATGTTACTCATTCTGTTGGAAATCTAGGATCTTCTTCCTCTAAGACTGCCTCAGTGGATGAAGTTGTAGATCCTCCTGGTTGGATTTTTGACCTTAAGACTTCATGGAGTCTATGTTTGGTGAAATATGGAATATGAGTTTGAGATGGTGGTGTAGCCGTTCGTGGTCTATGTGGGGGGAGTGGTGTTGTTGGAATCAAACTCCTACCTCTAGCCATGAATCTACCCCTAGAATTTCTTTCTATACGCATATCATTTTTTTAGATGTAAGAAATAAGGCTTACTAATTACACTTCCCCGACAACGATGCCAAAATGTTTAGTCAATTTAATGTCTTAAATTGCTATCATAAATCATTAACCGAGGTTAGTAATCTGATGAAGTGTGGTACACTATATGTGCTTAGTTATCCTTCTTTCTTACTTTGTTGTGCATATTTTTATATTGTTTTGGGGGTTTTTGTTTCTTTATGTCTAAAATAATTAATCTAAGAAATTAAAACTATGAAATCTCTAAATGTTTAATGATCAACTAGATCTAATGAATTTTAAAGTTGAAAACTAGTTTTGAAATAAGGAAGAAAAAGAAATGTTCTATAACTATTTTGAATTGCATAAAAATGAATCAAACTTTGAATGGTTAGAACCTGATCTAAAAATAGAGCATTTATTCTAATGAATTTTATCTTAGGGAATTAAAGCTAAATTCTATTTTATCTTAATATAATTCTACTCCATGGATTGAAAGAATAAACCCTATGATTTAAGAATTGAAATGACAATGCTAATCTCAATGGAAAGAAAATTCAAAGCAATTGAAAGGAAACTATGATTCACTGCATGGCCAAATACTTCAAATATCATTCCATTGGAATATGACAAAGTCACCTTCTTGAGATGGTTAAATCAAGCACATGCGTATACATTTAAATTGTAAACTTAATCTAAGAAAGCAATTAAAAAGCATGTAAAAAAAAGGAAACTAAACTACTGTATAAACAAATACTCAAATATCATTCAATTTTGGAAAATGCAAAAGTCATCTTCTTGAGATGATTTAAAAAGCATATGATTATACATTTAATTGAAAATTTAATCTAGGAAAGCATTATAAAAACATGTAAAAGTAAACTAAGATAAATGTATGCTCTGATGCTTCAAACACAATCCAATTTGGAAAATAGAAAAACTACTTTCTTGAGATGCTTTGATAAGCATAATATTACACAATTAATTTAAAACTAATTCTAAGAAAGCATTCATGAATTTAATCTATGAAACAATAAGCAATTTAATCTAAGAATCAACTGCAAGTTAACTATAAAACCAATGCAAATCTAACTACGAATTGACAAAACAAAGCTAATAAAAATTAAACTGAAAACAACTAATGAAACATCATTTTTGTGCAAGGGCCCTCTGCAACAAAATGAGTTGAAATCCTAGCAGACTATGCAGGCATCAAAAAGGATCTGGAATAAACGAACATGATCTTCGTATTATCAAAACAGAGTTTTAAGGCATACACAACAGTGACAATAATTAAGACTGTCTTCCGGTTTCAAAACGACCGGTATTTAAAAAAAAAAAAATTAGTATAACTATCTTGAGGTATTTCCGCCTACAGATGGAAATTATAACTAAAATACAGAAGCAAAATCTAAGTAGCTAACTCTTGATTTTCTACGTCATAGAAAATCAAGAGTCTTTCGTTCTTGGATCACATCCTTTGACCGAACTTTGACCACGAGCATAGGCACATTTTTCTGTCGAATTCAAACAGGTGGATAGGATGGGATCCATGTGTGGATCATTCCAAAGATGCCCATGTGACTCATTCCTTCATTCTCTTCTCAAATCCTGTCAAACCATGACAGTAGCTGCGTAAACAACAATTAGCTGCATAATAGCACACATTCTGTAGCTGAGTTAAACAAATTCATTTAAATAAAAATAAACATAAAAATATAAAATAGAGACCACTCAAATGCATTCTATGAGATAGAACATGTCATTTATCATTGATTGGAGTTATGGATTCATGAAAAGGTAGGAAGAAGTGATGAAAAAGGGTGTCAGAGAAAGAACAATTTTGAGGTTCAACACTATGGTATCCCTATTTCCAAGCATATTGTAAATTTCGACCTTCGAAATGACCAGGAACCTAATTCTGATCATATACATTTAACCTTAACTCTAAAGTTTGACATGCACACCAACCACATGCAAGAGAAATGTGAGCGTCAAAGGCACCTGCTTTTTGAAAAAAGTAAAATGGATATGTTCTTAAAGGATTCAAATAGAGATTTACACCTAAAATTTATGATGATAGCATTGAATACCTCTATCAAAAATTTACTACAACCCTTTTCACTGCCAATAGCAAGTTCTATGCCAACGTGTCCTATAAAATGAATAAAATAACTACCAACCCTTGGTATGATGATGGTTGCTATAAAATTGCTATAAATGTGATTAGAGAGACTCCTAATGAAATGGTAAAAATTAATAAAATAAATATGTACAAATATACTATCAAAAGGAAGAAAATATACTAGATAAATAGGGAGCAAGAGCATCTTCTAAATCTTTCTAAAGTTGATCCTAGAGAGTTTAGGAGGAAAATTATAATTTGTAAAAAGAAAGAAAATAATTTAATTCCATTAAAGAACCAAGATATATACATTAAAAGCATTCATGAATCCCCTAATTCAATTAGCACCATTTTTAACACTCCTATGGAGAAGAGATATATTTTCTTTATGAGATGTTGAGTTTGGGATTAAGAAGTTCATTAGGAGGAAAGCTAGGGATATGGTTACCTAGCTGAAATTCTTAAAATGGGAGGGTTTACATACATAAGCTCTTCAATTTTGCACGGAAGAAGGCTTCCCTAAGCCTTTTGCAAAGCCTTATCGTGTCTATCTTTAAAGTGGGGATAAAAATTCTCTCTCATTAAAGGGCCATTATGATTAGCCACATTTTAGCCAAGTTGTACTAATATATTTTAGAAAATAATCCTTTTGGCTTGAAATCTATGTTAAAAGGAATAAAGCGAAAGCTAGATTTAGGATATGTCATCAACTATGGACCATATCATACCCTTTGGATCATTTTTAGAGGAATGCCAATTATATAATGTTGGAAATATAATGCAGTGTGTTCCCGATGGCAACCCATCAATGAAGATGAAGACATGCGACTGGTTGACATGTGTTGTCCTTATGGCAAACCACCCGATGAAGTTATTCTTGACTCGATGGATTTGGTAAATGATGAGGATGCTGCTGACTATATGATGTTGAGTATTGTCCTTGAAAGGCAACCCACTTGATGAAGATGATGACAACTTACTTGATGAAGTTGTGCTTGATAGAATATGTTTTGATGAACTAAATCTGATGTATCTACAGTGAGTACAGAAGACAATGAAGAAAGGAATTCAGCTTGTGCTAGATCTATGATAAAAAGAGTATGTCTCTAGGCATACGCGGATTTGTCTAGGGGAAGTCGCGTATGCACGCGGGAAACAACGTTCCAAGTCGCGTATGGGAAAAAGCGCTCATAAAGTGCAAAACCAGGGGTAACCACCATGGCATTGACCCATTGTATTGGGTAATGATTCGTCTAAATGACCCCGTCCAGGAATACCATCGGAAGTAATGTAGTTTTGGGCTCATGGTATTGTTTTGGCTCATGGTATTGAAAAATGGGCTCATGGTATTGAAAAAGGGTAAACCTATATAAAGAGAAGAAATTCATTGTGCAAATCATGAGTGTGGGTGCAAGATGTCCGAGCTTGAATGAATACTTCTCTGTGAAGTATATCTGTATGGAAAGGGTTACACCAAGATAACCGAATGTATGATGCACCAATGATGAAGAAGGGGATCTAGATCTCAAAATGTACTCAGATCTACTACATCCGCTTATGGATGCCCTAGATCTCAAATAAGGCGAACATCCTGCCCGAAGTAAAAGGGTAACCGAATCGAATATCCGATCTCGAAGAAGTATGTCGCTCTATAATGATTGAAGATCTATACGCTACTTCGCTGGCAGGAAGTGCGTATATCGCGGGCCGAAGGAGAAAGCTGCATGCGTTAATGAAATATGTACGTAGGTATACGCCGGTTTCGTGTGGACGAGCGCAGCGTATACGCGACATCGTTGAAGTGAAAGCCGATGCAAACTTGTGCTCACAAAGCATGGGTATGGAACATCTGATCTGTTCTACTGTATTACTGCTATCTGATCTATGTTGTCTGAATTGGTAAGTATCTGTTGGTGATGTATGTTTGAGCTTAAAAGTATGGAATAGGTCCAGTCTGAAAATATGATGAAACGTGGCCTGCAAGTGGTGTCCTAGTGGAAGCTTTGGATCCAGTGTGAAAATTGATGAAACGTGGTCCATAGAGGTGCTGAGGGTTGCAGCCTTCAGTCAGGGGGTCGTAGCTCCCTTCCAGGTGAGGCTGGTAAACGAGATCGGGGGGTCGTAGCTCCCTTCCAGGTGAGGCTGGTAAACGAGTCAGGGGGTTGGAGCTCCCTTCCAGGAGAGGCCGGTAAACGAGCGCAGGTGGGTGCCTGCGTGCTGGTCAAGTCTGCGCCAGCACATATGTTGTAATATGTTTTCTCTATAATAAAATATTGAAGGCTGAGAAACTGAGGCGATGGTTTTCTCTCGACTTGGGTTTCCACCTAAAAATCCTGGTGTTCATGTGTGATGCTTTGTGTGATGATTTACTCTGTTCTTACTACACATGTCTACTGTTTATTAAACATCTGATGATTGATTGATGGAATGATTTAAGTGAAGAACTAATGACATAAGTAGATATCTGTGTATATGTGAGTTTCATAAAGGGTATCCGCATATATACGCGAGTCTGTTTCAGGAAAGTAGCGTATGGGTTTTAAGAAGCAAGAAAAAGTAAAAGTTTAGAATATGTAAGGAACATCGATTCACCCCCCCCACCCCCCCCTCTCGCATTTTTCCCAACATACCCAACATATAATTGATCTCTTATGTTGTTTTATTGACTTTAGAAAAGTTTTTGACACATTTCCTAGCAAAAAGATATGAAAGAGGCTAGAAGAGATAATGGTTCCTCTTGGCTTTAAGGTTTTTGTGTCTATGTTGTACGAGAATGTTATTTCCAAGCTTAGGACCACTGAGTGTTGGTAAGAAGAAATTAAATGCAATATCAGATTCAAGCAAGGGTTTCCCTTTTCCTCAACCCTTTTTGGCATATACATTGATAAGCTAGAAGGGTGTTTGGAAGATGCAAGGTGTGATAGCACCATGCTTACTAGTATGTTCATAACTCTTCTCCTTTATGTTGATGATATTGTTCTTTTGGAAAGGAGCCACAATGATCTTGACAAGAAACTAATAATCCTCCAATATTTCAGCTCCGAGATGAGTATGGTTATCAATATTGACAAGACTACAGACATGATAATTAAATACAAAAATATCACCTATGATAATTTGATTTATGATAATAACTACTTGGAGAAAATTCCTTCATACAAATATATGGGATTCAACATCCATCATAAACTCAATTGGAATTATATCATTGAGAAAATGATAAATGGAGGATGGAAAAATTATTATGGCCTTGAAAACAATTGTAATTCAAAAAATCTTTGGATTTGGAATTAAAATAAATCCTAATTGAGAATCTCATCGCCCTTATTATTTTATTTGGATGTGAGGTTTGGGGTTGCAGTAAATCTAGATATTTGTGGAGGAACATTGAGTAGATCCAAAAATACAACCTCAAGGTTAAAGGAAACACTCGCTACCCTATCCTCTTGATTGAATTTATTCTTCCACCCATTGAAAACATGGCTATGACTAGGTAACTAATGTACAAGAAGAGTTTATTCAATATGGAAGTCAATAGGTTTCCTAAAATTGCTTCTAACTCTAGCCAAAACCCCCACCTTTGGCTCAAGCCAAGATGGCATAAGGATGCCCAGTCTTGGCTAGACCATTGGGGGATAAAGGAAAATATCATCTTGAGAAATAAGAATAATATTTAAATATTATTACTTTCCAAATTTAAGGATAATTTATGGGGGGCTTGATCAGGTGATCAATTTTTAGCTCAAAAATTAAAGTGCCCAAAAATTCTTGAAACTAGTGCCAAGTCAAAGTGCTCGTCATTCTGAATCCAACGATGTTCGTTTCACCTCAATATGACAATGTATGCTTAAGTTATCGCATGTTGACTGTTTGGAAAAAGAACTAAAATTTGAGTTGGGAATTTAGACTGGGTTGACTGTATTGTTGAGTCAGCAGGGTGACTGTGCAGGGTACAGACCAACCAGACGTTGACAAGTGGCATCCTCCAGTTTCGGCACATGGGCGTATTTTATTGGTTGCTTGCTTTTTTAGTGGCCAATGGAATGGTGCCTCGTGGCCTAGTCATGGGCTGCCGCGTGGCACCCCAGTGGGGGTCAAAAATTTTGTTATGGGTCTGGGTGAGGCCCAAGAGGTTCAAACATGGGACCTCCTATCCACTAACACAACACCTTACCACTATATCACCAATGATTCTTATTAACAATGGTGCTGAATTACTATTTAAAACATTTCATATGGCACGTTTAGGGGTCAATGGAGAAATTAATGATCCTACAGAATGCACCGGTGGGAAGAGAAATTGTCACCTAGTTAGCAAATTTCAGGGCAGAATTGTAGGATCGTTAGACAATTAGTCGAATTTGTAGGACGATTAACTGTAAAATTCATGGGAGAGCTTGGGAGCTCATATATTTTTGGATTTTTTGGCCAAATTGAGATTAGAAAGAGTCCACTTAGGGGTTTCTGGATGGTCTGAATCCAAGGAGATCCTGAAAGAGTCCTCTAATTTCTTATTTTAGCACATCTAAGGAGTATTTTTTCAAGTTTGAGATAAAAGGTGTATGGATCAATCATGGTTTGGAAGCAGTTCTGGAAGGTGTTTCGTCATGGAGAAGACCTTGTAGGGGTATTCTCACCTTCAGAAGTCTACTATAGTACCTGTAAATTGTTGGTTTAGCTTAGGATCAATTTTCTCATTATGTTATGTTGAGAGAAGTTTTGTTTATGTGTTTCAATGTCTAATTAAAGTGCTCACATGCTCATTTTAGCTCATTTTAGTTGGAGTATGACATTTTTGTAAGAGATTATTTGAGTTGTTGTTGTTTGTGAGTTATTTGCAGGATAGCATTACCTTGTAGGGGTAATAGCCAGATGTTTCTACTGTTTATGTACTCCTTTTTTAATATTGAATATATGAGTGGTCTAGCTATGTTGGTAGACCCGGAGATGTAGCCCAGGAGGGGTGAACTTCGTCAACAAATATTTTGTTATGCTCTTCATTATCCTACATGATTTATGTGCTTTTATGTCTCATATGTCAAGTTTACATGTGAAGGCTAATTCATGACTTGAATAGACATTGAAAAACCTGTTTGAGTCAAGACCCATTTTTACCTTGCAAAGCGTTGGAATGATCCTTTGTTTGTTTATGAGATTCTGAGGAAGAGGAAGGAGAACACCTCCTCCATTTTCATATCAGGTGATATCAGAGCTCTGTCTGACCAAGTTGCAAGAATGGGCAGCAAAACGAGTTTCTAAGAGCTAGAGGAGAAAATTTTGGCTCTTCGTATGGAAAACATTGAGTTGAGAAGGTTGTTGGAAATAACTGAAGAGGAGAAGAGGAACATGCGCTTTGTATTGCAATAAGTGCCTGATGAAACATTTGTTGAAAGTTCTACTACTATGTTCACAAGAGAAACCTCCAGAATGAAGCCAACATGTGGTCATGATTTAAATAGTGGTTTTGGACCATATGTGGAAGATGATGCATGTGAATTTTGAAAGCATCTTCAAGACGTACACCATATTCCAATTGATAAGAGTGGGTGGCTAGAGTCATCTAAAATTTGGCCATCATAATCATCATCAAAAGCTGAGAAAATGAATGGAAATTTTAAGGAGGTAATTAGCATTTCAAGTACCATTCCTTCCATTTATGTGCATAAAAACTCTTTTGCAGGGTTTGAGAAACATACCAATGGAATAGGTATGAATTTGTTATCCAATATGGGTTATGAAGGTGGAGGCCTCGACATAAATGGCCGTGGTAGTACCAATCCAATCATGGTTGAGGAGAGACCGAAATATATGGGATTGGGATATGGTCGAAAGGAGTTTGGAGAGTGCTCTAAACAGCTTGAGGCACATCAAGCATCCAAGGAAGAGATGTCACCACCTTTTGACAATGTTCATTCATCTCCCAAGTGGGATGAACACTTGAAGGGACCTTGCATGTTATCGTCCACTCCACTCCGTAAAAGATGCAGCTCTAGAGACATGTATAATTCTCATGGGTGTTTTCCAACACATGGTAATTTTGATTATATGTGGAATAAGTACCCTTGTACTTTTTGTGATGCATGTGAACATTGTGTGGATGTGTGTGAGAAACATATGATAATGGTTAAAAAATGGAGCATATTCTAGGGATCAAGCATAATGATTCTATTTCGCATGAGAGAACTTCTTTGTCGACAAACAAGAGAAAGTTATTTTATACTCATTGCAAGATGCATGGGCATGGCAATGGAAGATGTTGGAAGCTCCATCAAAAGCTTCGTTCAAAGAAAGGTAAAGATATTTTGTAATAGAATGCAAGGGAATCAAGAGGTTGCAAAGAGGACTCGCAGCAATCCTAAGTGACCTTCAAGGAAAAGATGATGCAAAAAGAGAACCCATGAGTCTAGGAGAGGCAAAGTTTGGGTAGACTTATTGTAAAGTTGTTTTGTAAATTTTGTAATTGCTTATTTTTATTTACCTGTTTAGGTACTTTTGTAAAGTGAAAAATCATTTTCACTATGTTCAACAAGTAGATGTTTTTCATTGATGTATGTATTGACTTGTTTATAAGTCCACTTGTTCAAGGACTTTTGTGAATGTACAAGATTTTCATTCAAGTTTGTCATATGTTCATCGATACAAGTATTTGATATGAAACTTGTGTTAATAGAATCTTGTTTTTAAGATTGTACAAGATGACTATGTTTTCTAGGCAAGGCCAATTATATCATTGAAATTTTACAACAATGTACTTTTTATGTACAAGTTCAGCTTGAAGATGTTAAATCAAGTTTATGTTGTTTCTAAATTCCAAGATGGAGTCAAATTTGTCTTCAAAAATTTAACTTGAAGATGAATTTGTTTTTGAGTCATGCAAAGATGAGATTAAAGAGAATGTTCATATTCCAGTCGTTAGTATTTTTTTCCTACATCAATGATAAGAATGTTGGCTCAATTCTTAACAGGACAGTAGGTCTTCACGAAGAAGATAGGTGAAGTTCCTTGGTTGGGGCTTAAAGGGCACCAATTGAAAAGTTAGCATTTTATATTGAGTTTTTGGCTGTTTTTTAGTTCTATCCTCATTATATTGACTAGGGAAATAAACTTTTGGAGTCCAAAAGTTCCTAGTGGGGAGGTGTGATCAAGTGATCAATTTTTAGCTCAAAAATGAAAGTTCCCAGAAAGTCTTGAAACTAGTGCCATGTCTAAGTTCTCATCATTCTAAATCCAATGACATTTGTTTCACCTCAATCCGACACCATATGCTCAAGTTATCACATGTTGACTGTTTGGCCAAACATCTAAAATTTGAGCTGGGCATTTGACTGCGTTGACCGTACCACTGAGTCAGTAGGGTGACCGTGTAGGGTACGAAACAACCATATGCTAACAAGTGGTATCCTCCAGTTTCATCACATAGGCACATTTGATTTGTTTCTTGGATTTTTTTAGTGGCCAATGGAATGGTGCCATGTGGCCCAGTCATGGGTTGCCACGTGGCACCCCAGTGGCAGTAATTTTTTTTGTTATGGGTCCAAGTGAGGCCTAAAAGCTTCAAACACAAGACCTCCTATCCACTAATGCATCACCTTACCACTATACTACTAATGATTCTTATTAACAGTGGTGTTGAATTACTATTTAAAGCTTTTCATATGGTGCGTTTAGTGGTTAGTGGAGAAATTAATGATCCTATAGAATGCATCGGTGGGAAGTGAAATTGTTGCTCATTTAGTGAATTTTGGGGAGGAATTGTAGGACTATTAGACAATTGGTCAAATTTGTAGGACGATTAACTTTAAACTTCAAGGGAGAGGTTGGGAGCTCATATATTTTGGAGTTTTTGGCCAAATTGAGCTCATAAAGAGTCCACTTAGGGGATTTTGGATATTCTAAACCCAATGGTGACTTTTAGTTTCCGATTTGTGCAAATCTAAGGAGTATTTTGCAGGTTTGAGACAAAAGGTATATGGATCAATCAAGGTTTGGAAGCAGTTTTGGAAGGTGTTTGGGCATGGAGAAGACCTTGTAGGGGTATTCTCACCTTCAGAAGTCTCCTGCAGTAGTTGTAACTTGCAGAGTTCAACTCACGTTCACTTTTCTCATTATTTTATGTTGAGAGAAATTTTTTTTATGTGTTTCAATGTGGAATTGAAGTGCTCACATGGTCATTTTAGCTCATTTTAGTTGGTGTATGACATCTTTGTAGGAGATGCTTTGTGTTTCTATTGTTTGTTTGAGTTATTTGCAAGAGAACATTATCTTGTAGGGGTAATAACCACATGTTTCAATCAACATACTGTTTATGTACTCTTTTTTTTACTATTGAATATATGAGTGGTCTAGCTATGTTGGTAGACCTGGAGATGTAGCCCAGGAGGGGTGAATTCCGTCAACAAATATTTTGTTATGCTCTTCATTATGTCTGCATGAGTTATGTGCTTTTATGTTTCTTATGTCAAGTTTACGTGTAAAGACTAATTCATGACTTGAAGAGACATTTAAAAATAGTTTGAGTCAAGACCCATTTTTAGCTTGCAAAACGTCAAAACGATCTTTTGTTATTTTATGAGATTCTGAGAAAGAGGAAAGAGAAAAAATCCTCCATTTTCGGATCAAGGATAAAGAGTTAGAGGGAAAAATGAATTTAAGATATTATAAGGAGGCGATGAACCCCAATCTTGTAAACCATAATCATATATTTGTCTTGACTAGTGTCAACAAGAAAACGAACATTGCTAAGATAAGGACTAATTTTCATGAGCTTCAAAGTGAAACTCGGTGTTCGTCAATTCCTAAAATGTGTGAGATGGAAGATTGTATCACCTATGAAATACTAAGAGGGTTGAAGATGAAAAGTACTTTCTCTTAGATTGTCTAGCTTTTATTCAGATCTGTTGTAAATTTCAAAATATTTGTCACACAACCAACCTTCTTGACTTATTAAGTTAGCATAACTATGGTGATCTAGGAACACTTCTCTTACTTCTTTTCGAGTATAGAAATAAAATATTAAAAAATCTCAATTAATCTGTTCCCTTCTTAAAATTTAATAGACCATATTAATCTTAATATATAATAAATTTTAACATTAAAAAATATAAAAAGAAATCAATAAAATTTTAATATTTAACTTTCCAATCTAATTTCTAATAAAATTAGCCTTTTCATAAAATTTTAATTAATTTGATATCTTTTTTCCAATCACTTTGCTATAAATATGTAAATGTATGCATATATCTTTTTTCCAATCTAATGCATATATAAATTAATAATTTAATAAAAAAATTAATTAATTATTTTTTAATAAATTAAAATAAAATGATAATAAATTATACTAAAAGGGAAAAAATATTTTATTAAATTATAAATTAAAATATAGATATTTAATATTTTAAAATAAATGAAAAAATGATATAAATTATATTCAAGTAAAAATATAAATATATTAATTATATTAATATTAATATAAACTATATTTAAACATTAAATTAGAGAGAATATACATACTTAATGGAATGAGAATGAATATAAGTTTTTAATAAACGAGAGTTAAGTATGGAATGAGAATGAATATAATTTTTTAATAAATCAGAGTTAAGTTGGAGTGAGAACATACCTATTTAATAAACATTGAAATGAAAATGTAAGTTTTTTTCTACAAGTGAGAACATGAATATTTAATAAATTTTGAAATGAGTTGTCTCATACATATATTATTTGAATTTAAATACATTTGGAAATGAGAATACAATTTCCTAATAATTACTTATGAGTTATGTTGAATTAAAAAAATAATACTTAATACATAATATATACCAGAAAGCTTATAAAAAAAGAGGTTATATTATAACATATCATGTAAAAAATATTATATAAAAATAAAATAATAAAGTAATAACATTTTCTAATTAATATTTTTAAAATAATTTTTTTAATTTAAAAATTTAAAAATGAAATTATAAAAAAATATATCACTATTTTAATTAAAAAATAATATTTTGTCAAATATAATTTAAAAATAAATATTTAATAATTATATTAATTATTTTAAAATAAATATAAATTATATTTAAGCAATAAATTAGAGTTAAATTAGAGTTAAATTATGAATATTTGATAACATTTTAAAACGAGAATGCAAGTCTCTAATAAACATTAGTTATGTAGAGTGAGAACATCAAAACTTAAAACACTTTAAAATAAGAATACAAATTCATTATTTCACCATTTAAATTGGAGCAAGAACATGAATAATAAATTTAGAAATGAGAATACAAGTCCCTAGTAAGTACTAGATTTACTTTGAAGTAAGAACATAAATGGGAAGGATCTACCTAAGCTTATAAAAAAAAGAACATAAATAATTTTTTTTTTCAATGAAATTAGAACATAAATAGTTTTTTTTTCAATGAAGTAAGAACATAAATAGTTGGTACATCTTGAGATGAGAACACAATTCCTTAATAAGCAAACACCAATACTTAAGACACCTTGAAAGGAGATTACATGTCCCTAAAAAGCACAAATTAAGTTGGAGTGACAACATGAATACTTAATTAAATTTTCTAAAATGAGAATACAAGTCCCTAGTAAGCACGGATGGGTTACTTGGAGTACGTTGGAGTGAGAACATGAATACTTTAAGACACCTTGAAATGAGGTTACAAGTCCCTAAAAAACACGAATTACATTGGAGTGACAACATGTATACTTAATCAACACACCCTAAAATGAGAATACAAGTTCCTAATAAGCACACACAAATTAGTTACGTTGGAGTGAGAACATGAATACTTAAAACACCTTGAAATGGGATTAGAAATCCTAAAAAGAAAAATTACATACATAAACTATATTGACATAAAAATAGAGATATACTAACTATTTTAAAATAAATAGAAGTTATATTTAAGCAATAAATTAGAGTTAGATTATGAATATTTAATAATATTCTAAAACAAGAATGCAAGTCCCTAATAAGCATTACTTATGTTGGAGTGAGAATATGAATACTTGATAAACAGTGAAATGAGAATCCAAATCCCTAATAGCACTAGTTATGTTGGATTCAGAACATGAAAACTTAAAACACCTTAAAATAACGATATAAATTCACCATTTAATTTAGAGCAAGAACATGAATAGTAAATTTTGGAATTAGAATACAAGTCCCTAGCAAGTACAATATTGACTTTGAAGAACATAAACACTTTTTTTTGTTCAATGAAGTAAAAACATAAATAATTAGTACACCTTGAAAAGAGAATACAAATCCTTAATAAACAAACATAAATACTTAAGACACCTTGAAATGAGATTACAAGTCCCTAAAAAGCACAATTTACTTTGGAGTGACAACATGAATACTTAATAAACTTTCTTAAATGAGAATACAAGAAGAACACACAAGTTATGTTGGAGTAAGGACATGAATGTTTAAGACACCTTGAAATGATGTTACAAGTCCCTAAAAAACACAAATTACTTTGGAGTGACAACATGTATAGTTAATTAACACACCTTAAAATGAGAATACAAGTTCGAAAATTTAAAACACCTTGAAATGAGATGAATACTTAATTAATATACCATAAAAAGAAATAAAGTTGAAATAAAAACATAAATACTTAAAACACCTTGTAATGAAATTAGAAATCTCTAAAAAGCACAAATTACTGAAGTAACAACATAAATACCTAATATTACATGCTAAAATGAAAATATGAAATAATACTAACCCACAATCTACTTTAAAGTGAAAACATTAATACTTACCCACTAAAAAAAATTTAGTTAACCTTGAAACATAAATAAAATGAATTAACAAGTAAACAAAAATATTTTTTTATTACAAACTTGTTGAGAACTTTTTATTTTTTATTTTTATTTTTTTAAAAGTTATTTACCATCTCAATATTTTAAAATAATTCAAAATTTAAAACACAAATTATCATAATTAAACTTTTCATCAATGAAATAAAATTATAACTTTAAATAAAAATCTTCTAATTAAAAAAAATCATTATTAATTTTTGAAATTATATAATATATTTACCAAAATCTATAAAACAAATTTAATAAAACTAAATATAAATATCTAATAAACATTTCTTTTTCTTTTAATTGAATTTCGTTATTATATTACTGGTATATAACATTAAAAAATATGTGTTTAAAGTTTGTCATTATATTATCAAAAAATAACATTAGAGATAATAATAATAATAATCTATTTTTAAGGTTGGTATATGAGAACCTCTTGTTTATGGGACAAGACACCCACCTCCACGTAGGAATTTGATTGCTCAGTGTACAAAAGCATACACATACATACTTTACCCATCTTATTTTAAACCTATGACCTCTTAAAAAAACACATACTCAACATCCTCAAACATATAAAACACAATAAAATAAAAAAAATCAAAATAATCAAATAATAAAAACAAAATAAATAATTAAATTTTACTTTATCCCCACAACAACAATCAAACCACCCCAAAGAGAAAGAAAAAGAAAAAAAAAATTAGGATAAAAAAACACATAAATAACAACCCCATAACGCACGATATGTACATAATAATAACAAACCTATGCACAGTCCTGGTCAACCTGAAATCATGGGTTCTCGAAAGAAAATCAGCGTGTCAACGTTCCCGAAGAAAATAACCTGTATTAGCGGATGCGCGTGTCTGCCATGTAGGTTGGTCTTGGTCTTCTCATCTGCAGAATGGAATTTGGATTGAACTTCCGTGAGTCTTCCTTGGAAACATTTAGTCTTCCACCACAAAGCCGAATCGGGTAGCAAGTTTCAAACTGGATACTCCAGTACCAGTTACCCAACACAGCCCTCAGCTGAAGGGCAAATAAAAAAACCAGGATATTGCATTCATTTTCCTGCGGTGAAAGACAATTTGGGGTGGCGGGGTAGAGTTTGCAGTGAATGGTATATATTTAACAGCTGTGTTGTGTAATATCTAATTAACACTTCGTCTTATTGTGCAAATTTTCTGGTGTGCCAGAGTTTGGAGAAGATCCCATCACCATCTGTTTATATTCTTAAATGCAACTGGTAATAGTTTGAAGCTGCAGACATTCTAAACTGCAACTGTTCACATTTTGTCTGTACTTTGAAAACAACAGCGACGTGGTTGAAGAGCAGATCATTCTTGGCAGGGGTAAAATTCAGATATATTCATCATGCCATTTTCGAATTTTGATTGATTCTGTGCATACCCAGATAATCTGTTTGATTCAAACGTGGTAGGTTTATTGATTCTGAACATACCCATATGATTCAAACTTGCCATGGCTATTGATTCTTTAGTTCTTGAATTGTCTTTTGGACTGAAACATTGATTTAGAGCATACCCAATGGGTAAAATTTGCTGTTATGTGTTGATTCTGTACGTTACTAATTGGCAGTTTTCGATTCAGAGGCAATGGAGAATCCATCTGCTGCTCCTTTCAGAGGACTTCTAAGAGACATTAGAGGAAGGATCCCCTGTTACAAACAAGATTGGGTCCATGGAATCAATGCCGGAATCAGGTCTCATTATGAGCCTTTTCAATTCACCTTGTTTGAACGTCTGTATGTGTGAAAATCTTGTTGGGTAATACGAATGCAGGGTTTTATCATTGTTGGGATATTACCCATAAATGCAAGATTAGCTGGGCATCTCAGAAGTTTGTTTTCCTCATGTTATACATCTCATGTTTTCTCTGTAATAATGAGTGTTTTGGTTTCTGTATTCGTTTTCATTCATAGCAGGATTTTGGCGCCAACCACCTATATTTTCTTTGCTTCGGCTCTTCCAGTTATAGCTTTTGGGGAACAGCTTGATAGAGCCACGGGTAGCTTTTAGTTTTCTATATTGAGCTCAATGTCAATGTAAATCTAATTTCTTCTCTAGTAAATAAATCTAAATCTTCTGCAATGTGCATTTTATTGTTAGATGGGACCTTAACTGCTATTCAGACGCTGGTCTCTACTGCTATCTGTGGAATTCTACACGCTATTTTTGGTGGACAGCCCCTGCTAATTCTTGGAGTTGCAGAACCCACTGTCCTCATGTATACATACATGTATAATTTTGCAAAAGGCAGGGATGATTTGGGACAGAGGCTGTTTCTTGCATGGGCGGGATGGTAAGCATGAATATTACAAAAACAAAAAGACCACCATCTGAATAGATTTTCGTTTTTTCTTTTGTTAAATTCAGGTTCAGAGATAAAGAAATGGAAAAGCATAATATGTATTTTGTTAAATTCAGGTTCAGAGATAAAGAAAAGGAAAAGCATAATATGTATTTGACTGCTTTCTTAGAGGAGATGTTTTTATATTGTTCCAAGTATTCTGTGTTTTCGGGGATATATAATTTCTATTTGTATTCCCATTTTCTATATCTTATAGAGCTATAAAGAGATGCAAAAATCGTATGTTCTGTGTTTAATGGCATCCCATAGATTTAGTTTGGAATTTTAATAAAAGTTTATTTCATCCATTTCGTTTCCTCGGTGATGGAGGACTGGTGTGCAGGGCTTGTGTGTGGACGGCGTTGCTTCTATGCCTTCTAGCTATTTTTGGCGCCTGTTCGATCATCAACAGGTTTACAAGAGTAGCTGGGGAGCTCTTTGGCATGTTGATTGCTGTCTTGTTCATGAAGGAAGCTATCAAGGCATGTGCAATTACCATTCCTGAATCCTGGTACCAAGTTTTTAAAATTTTACTGAAATTTTATACTAAAAGAAATCTGTTGAAACTGTGTTTTCAGGGTTTGGTAGATGAATTTTCTATGCCCGAAAATGAGAATCCCAATGCTGATCAGTTCAAATTTCCATGGCGTTTTGCAAATGGGCTATTTGGGATTGTTTTATCTTTCGGTCTACTACTGACAGCCTTAAAAAGCAGAAGGGCTCGAGCATGGCGATATGGCACCGGTGGAGTTTCTTTCTTACTGGCAATTTAGAGTCTATGATAATGGTAAAGTTTCTGGTATATGCTAAATCTAATGAAAAAATTTTGTCAACAGGTTGGTTGAGAAGTTTTTGTGCCGACTATGGAGTACCCCTGATGATTGTGGTGTGGACAGCTATCTCATACAGTGCAGTCGATAGCATACCCGCTGGAATTCCTAGAAGGCTTTCTAGTCCTAATCCCTGGTCTCCTGGAGCTTCATCCAATTGGGCAGTAATTAAGGTGATTGGAAGCTCTCTTTATTCATTCGGAGAATTGTGAACCTTGTTTTTTTTCCATTTAACCAAGTATTTAACTATGATCTCTTTTAAGTCTGTCAATAATGAGATTAAACTGGTGTTCTTGGCAGGATATGCATAAAGTTCCACCCCTCTACATTCTAGCGGCATTTATCCCTGCAATTATGATAGCAATGCTATATTTTTTCGATCACAGTGTGGCAGCTCAGATGGCTCAACAGAAAGAATTTAATTTGAGAAATCCATCAGCTTACCACTATGACTTACTTTTATTGGGTATCATGGTGTGTGTCCTGGTCTGTCTCCAGGATTAAGTTTTTGTTTCGAGTTGATATATTGTTTCTATAAGGATGTTGCAACTGACTTTTCTACAATTTATTATGAATTCGATTCCCTTAATGCAGGTCTTTATTTGTGGATTATTTGGAATTCCTCCATCTAATGGTGTATTGCCACAATCCCCAATGCATACAAAGAGCCTTGCAACTCTGAAGAGGCAGGTAAGTTTTTAATTAAGCAATTATGTTCAGAAGTCTTCTCTCTAGGATTTACATTGTGTAGTTCTAATTATAATGTTTCATTTGTGTCATGTATACATTTCACATTTTCGTCCTTCACAGTATATTGAAACGTTTTAGATGGGGGAATTCCACCCTTTTACTCAGATGGATACATGTTGGAAAATTAGAAAACTTTAATCCTCATTAATTTATGAGCACAAGCTGGTCTTCACCTATTTTATTTCTTACATGCAATCTTTTTAGAATCATATGTTAACTGTTGCTTACTTTTTAGAATGGTCATGAAACACATTTCTTTTTTTGAACAGTAAGAGGATCTGATCTAGATGCTCTGAATTTCTCTTGAATTTACATTGTTTAGGTCTAATCACAATATTTTATTTGTTTACTGTATACGTCTACATTTTTCATCCTTCATTACACATTGCAACGTTTTACATGGGGAAATTCCTCGCTTTTACTCAGGTGGATCCATCTTAGAAAATTAAAAAACTTTAAAGTTGAACACTGCTTATTGATTTATGTGCACAAGGTGGCCTTCACCTATTTCATTGCCTACTTGCAGCCCGTTTAAAATCACATGTAATCGTTGCTTACTTTTGAGAATGGTCATGAATATATTTTCTCCTTCGGAACAGTAATAGGATCTGATCTAGATACTTTGGATGCAGATAGTGCGGAAAAAATTGGTAAAGAGTGCTAAGAAATGCATGCAGAAACAGGCTAGCATGTCAGAGATTTATGACAATATGCAGCAAGAGTTTACACAAATGGAGATGAATAATATCCATCATCTTCCAAACCAGGTATGTTCAAATGAGTACGACATATTTCCAACCTTTCTTCTTCTTGGGGTTTTAGATAAATAGTATGTTATCCCTATCGTTGCTAGTCAGGGATATTTCATTAAGTAATTTAATATTTGCCTATATTTTAAGGCACCTGTAATTCAGAGGAATCGTTTTAAAATAAGTCAGTCATATTAAAAACAGAGCTTTCGAAGAATGGTGCAATTTAACTACAAAATCTATTACTGGACAATACAGAGAAATCTCTTCTAAAAGTACGGAAATGCAATTCTTGATAATCAAATATATGTGTCTCAAATCTATCATTTTCAGTCACTCTCATTCCTAAACTGTAGTAATTAGCAGTATTCCACTTCAGAAAACCTGGTATTGGTTTCATAGAGGCAGGGATATGGCTGGACTTTACATCACCCTTACAGCTTTTCATCTAAATTGGAATGGAAGCACTGAAGGAGTTTATGGCACTTGAAATGGAGTCTTATATGTTTGTTTCATTGGTGTTACAGTCATTGAAGGAGCTGAATGAGTTGGAACAATTTAAGTCTTTAGACTTGAGGAGCCCGGCCACCAATATGAATGGAAATGCTTTCGACCCTGAAAAACACATTGATGATTTGCTTCCAGTCAGAGTTAAGGAGCAGAGGCTGAGCAATTTAGTCCAATCCTTGCTTGTTGGTATCTGTGTGGCTGTGATGCCTGTTATTAAAAAGGTCCCTACATCTATATTATGGGGCTACTTTGCTTACATGGCAATAGAGAGTTTACCGGGGAATCAATTTTGGGAGAGGTTTCTTTTTTTCTTTGTTGCGCCATCAAGGAGATACAAGTGAGTCCCTAACTTCTCTGTGAGGTCTTTTTGTTAATCTAAAGATTGAGCATTGGATAGTCTACTTCTTGGAAGATTAACTAAGTTCTGATGAGGGCCTAAAACTTTCGAAATGGCAATTTATGTGTGCAGGGTGCTTGAGGATGTGCATGCATCATTGTTTGAAACAGTACCGTTCAAGACCATTGCTAAATTTACGCTTTTTCAGTTCCTTTATCTACTGGTATGCTTTGGCATAACATGGATACCAATAGCAGGGATACTTTTCCCTGCCCCATTCTTTTTGCTAATACCCATCAGACAACACATTCTTCCAAAGCTGTTTAAACATGAACATCTAAGTGAACTAGATGCAGCTGAGTATGAGGAGAGTGAAGGGCTTCCTCATCACAAGCGTAGCTTCAGCTTGATGGTATGTACCTTATGAAGCATATTTCCAAGACCTTTGCATCGGTATATTAAACTAGGCATTTTGGAGGACATTTTCCGTGGAGTTGAAGTCAATAATTCCGTTTTAGAATTTTCAATGCTTATGTCTTCACAGTTCATTTTTGTAAATACAGGAGTCTGAGGCAAATGTTGTAGATAAAGCGCAAGAGATTAAAGAAGATGTTGATGATGCTGAAATTTTGGATGCAATAACTACGAGAAGTCGTGGCGAATTGAAGCATCGGCCTGTAAAATGCCTAATTTTTGTTGACCCTCTTTGGAACAAGTCTAATATATGTTTTGTTGGAAGAAAAACGCTAAATACATTTTTTTTGGATTTGCCTTAGAAAGTAGTTTTCATACGACTGCACTGGCAGAAAAGGAAACTTTCAGAGTGGAAATTTTTGGATTTTAATTTTTCTTTTGGCTTTAAGTTGTGTGACTTCTGAGATGAATGCATGTTTAATTTTTGGTTTGAGAAATTGTGACATTGAGGCATCAAAGTTATGTAAGCTATCAAAATCATTAGGAATGATACTTACTTTGGACAATACCAATTTTTAATATGGTTGAAATTTTATCTATTGAATTAAATTGTTGACTTTCACATCACTGAGTACCTTAATAGTACACTCCAAATATCTTAATAGTACATCCCATCACTGTTTATTCCACTCCAATAAAGTAAATTTCAAAAAATAATTAATCTCTGTTTTAAGCTCCCTTCTTTTTCTTTTTAATCTCTGTTTTAAACTCGTTCCTAAGAATGAACTCTTCTTTTTCTTTTCAATCTCTGTTTTAAACTCATTCCTAAGAATGAACACTTCTATGATAAACGGAGCTATGTGATACATGAGATTATATTGTGTAAGGGCAGTTTGAATTTGTTTGAAGGATTGCTCATACATCTCTTCGTTATTGCAGGTTCACATTGATGATCAGAATCAAGTGGAAAAGCAACAGCCTTGAACGGGATTTTCAAGCTATTCTGGGGACACACTACATTGGTAAAAAGCTACACTTGGACAGTGTTTCTGACATAAAAACGTTATTTAACTGAGAATATTCTGACATAAAACAAGATGAACAGATATAAATTGGTTATCGCCTAGCATTTTTCTGCCATAAAATAGGACAATTCTTCAAATTCTCCTCTACCAGAAGATTAAGAGTTTTAAAGAAGCATGCGATCCAAAGAGAAGCTTGAATTGCCAAATCTAGTTACGCACAGGCCTGAAATGACATGCCAATGTTGATCGTTGGTCAATAAAACGACTGCCAAAGTCTGTGTGGCTGAGCCTTTTTACCTGTTGTTGGGGATTATTGAAAAGATGATTTTTCCAAAAGAGGGTGAAACGATAAATGAGCCTTCTGAGTTTGAAGTATGACATTATGTTAAATATTAAAACCAGTTTAGCTGGTCTGTATAATGAGGATGGAACATTAAATAATATTGTTTAGTAGGATAATAGTGCATCGATCAGTTAAATGTGAAACGCGATCTATGAACCGTTTGATTTGGAAGCATACATTAGGTTAAACGAGTTGGGGTTAGTGAGATTTTTTTTTTGGATTTTTTTATCTAATTTTTAAAAAAATTTAGTAAGAATTTATTGAAATCATAAGTTTGATGATAATCTTTACATAATGGAACTGCTTTAGGGTTTAATGGAAGTTCTCTAGGGTTTTTTTAAGGGCATTAAATCCATATATAATCAAAAAACTATTTTAAATAACATAAATCAACTTCTTACCTCAAAACTTTTCATCTGATTCGGAAACTCCAAAAAGAGCATTAAAAACAGCTCCTTAGATTAAATATTAAAATTGGTTCAATTTATCTACAAAATAAAAATAAAAAGTTGAAAAATAAAACATTACATGATATTACTTGCTTAGCCATATAGCTGTGAATGATGGATCAACTAAATATTAAAAAAACATAACAGTTTTTTAAGATTGAAGTTCATATGATTCTTTTCAAGAGACAACAAAAATTTCCAAATGATCTTTCAGATTTTAAAAGGCTTTATTAAAGTTAAAGAAAACAATACTAATACTATATACTGTAGTAATTTTAATTTATTTCAGTGAAAGAAATCAATATATAGAAAATATTTTATTTTTGTTAAGATAAATTAATATTATAGAAAATATAAAAAATATTTAAACTAAAATGAAAATTTGAATATAATAGAAATAAATTTATATATATATTTATATGAAAATTATTATGGTATTTTGGAAATTATATAATTACAGTAGTATGTATAATTGATGTCATATAACATACAAGAGGAGAATATATTTTAAAGAAACTCTTTTAAATGTATTTGGCTATTCTCATCAAAGAAATTTCAAAATCTAATTTGTATGTTTCTTATTTAGCAACATGCATGATAATCATATATACCACTTGTGTGATCATGATTCATGGTATGTGGGGTGATGTAGTACTTTTTCCTTGGTGAAAGGTCTTCTGCAATAATCTCTTTAAAATCACTAGAGTCTTTCATCAAGCACTCTTGTGGTGGCAAAAACTTTATTTTGTCATTTGTCATCAATACTTATAATTTTACTACCTTTTCCAACTACAAAATGCTTCCTTTATGAATGATGGAAGCTAGCTACTTATGGTAAACCATGGGATATTATTGAAGATATTAGCTCCCATGTTGCAACAAACAAACATATTTGTGCTACCAAAAACAACATGAAGGAAAAGATGAAAGACAATCCAATCATACATATTAGGGGAAAAGAAAAGAGTGGAGTTGCCACTAAGTTTTAGAGCTAAATAGAGAAATGTAGTGCAATACAAAAGAGGGTGAAATTAAAGGGAAAGTAACTAGATTAATTAAGACATTAAAGCTCTTATTGAAAATAATTTGTGATAGTATGTGATTAGAATACTTCAATTAGGTCCATATGAAGGTTTACTGGTGTGTTGAATGGGGAAGGATACCAACTTAACATGGGTTAATTACCATATGATTCTTTTCATGAGCTAGAAACTCTAATGTTAGAAAAGAAAAAAGAAAGAAGAAAAGAATTCACCCTAAATTTATTAGTGTATATGATGAAGTTATATGCATTGAAGTTGAGAATTGTGATGTGATTCTAGAAATGATCTACATACCAAAATAACTCATGCACATGAATCCAAATTTTTGTAAAAAAAAAGACTTTCCTTGATCTTTGATAAAAAAATATACATACAATTGACTCAAATAAACATTAAATGACTATTGAAAAATAACAATAACAATGTCAAGTAGATGAGTTGAATCCATTCCCCACATATATCATTGTAGCATGCTAAATATTCTCAATCTTTACCTTTTAGTTTATTCTTTCCGGTAGAATTAGCTGGTCGAAAATGGAAGCTTTGCATCCCATTGTTAATAAATTTATTATTTTCGGTAATAATTCTTATTACAGAATTAGCTAGTCGAGAATGGAAGCTTTCATCCCATTGTTGTTAATGGAATTTTGAGAATATTTTGGGTTGTTGGTTGGCCATATAACACTTTAACATTGTTATAGTTTAAAGATAGATAAAATTCAAATTTTTACCATTCCATTGTGACAACAAAAGGGTCGCGTGGTTATCAAGCCCGTGGAACCCAACATTCTAAGTGGAGATTCTTTGTCTCCATTCGCAGCTATTCTAAAAAATGATGTGCAGTGAGATGCATTTGATTTTTTTAAAGCAAGCACAACATTTCTCTATGGCTAATGGTTTTCATAATTCTTGATATCTAAAAAAAATCTTATTAGTTTTCACTAGTTATTTCCGGAGCTCTTTACTTTAGAGATTGAGATTAGTTTTTGGCCACTATTAATCTATAAAATGTTGTTACTAGACTTGTGTAATATTTTGTTACCAGCTTGTTGGGGTTTGGGTTTATGGCTAGGGAATGTTTGTTAAGGTGTTCTTGTCGCTGAGTATGAAGGTTCCTCCTAGAAGTATAGTGGTAGCCTGCTGAATTCGCCTCCTAAAAGTATAGTGATAGCCAGACCCAAGTATAGTGGTAGCCAGACCCGGTGTCACTCAAGTAAAATACAGATTTCTCCTAATAAAAAATAAATAAATAAATAAAAATAAAAATAAAAATATTTTGTTACCAACGAACTTGAAGCTTAGAAACCTTGATGTTGCTCTTCCAGAGTCCAAGGTCCTTAAAGTGGAGTCACCTGTAGAGGCCTCACCAGAATGAATATCATGTCTCTGAATGTCGAGGCTTGGGATCGGTTCACAAAATATATCCTTGAAAAGCATCATTGAGATTCATAACCCTGACATCGTCCTCTTACCAGAAACAATGATCTGTAAGCAGAATTCTTCGGATTTTTTGCTACATATATGCCCACAATGGCTAGTCTGTGCGACCAGCGCCTGAATTATCTGGAGGTCTGGCTGCGATGTGGAATCCTGACACATATCATTTTAAGGCTTATAATTTTGTTGCATATTTACTTCTAACAGGTGCTAGCAACGGATCATCCTCTCGAATGTGGATTATCAATGTATATGCCCCTTATTTGAACAGGAAGGATCACTGGGATCAGGTTGATAACAATGGTATTCTGGACGTTGATTCGATGATATTGGCTGGCGACTTCAACCTCTCCCTGGAGCCTTTTGAGGTCTGGGGTGAATACAACATACTAGACTCTCTGAGACCACACTTAAGGACTTTTTCCTCTAGAAACCGTTCACAAACATCAAGCCTGATCCACTTGGTCCTACGTGGAAACATGGCCGATGGGGTTCACAGGAATATCGAAAAGACTCGATCGTTTTCTCGTGAAAGATGGTTTTGTTAGTTGTCTCTCAAATTTAAGTTCGTGTATCCTCCCATCTATGATATCAAACCATTTTCCTCCAACACTAAATTGGACTGGTATTCTACAGGGAAATGCAACACCTTTTAAATTGATTTAGTAGAAGACTTCTAAATGCATACGTCCTAGGTATATTAACAAGTTGCAGGATTACAAATGACATCTCTATTTCTCATCCGATTGAATGGACAGAGATTTATGAGATTCTTATTGATTTTGGTTAGGTTATGGTTTGATAATGAATAAGGGCAAGTAAGTGTTGATCTCACTCAATCATGACGGGGTCAGGATGAGGGTGATAACTTCATTGTTAGGAGTACAGTCCATCTCCATGGAGAGGGGTTTAAATACCTCGGATTCTTCTTGAAACCAAATGGTTACGATAAAAAAGATTGGGCATGGTTGATTCAAAAGTTGGAGAAGAAACTCTTTATGTGGTCGCATAAATGGTTATCATTGGAAGATAGTCTCATTCTGTCCAAATATGTCTTTCAAAGCATCTCCATTTATTGGATGCACATTTTTAAGTTGCCCAAGGGCATCATCAACAAGATCAATTCCATTATCTCTCATTTTATGTGGGCTGGCACTCGCCCCAATAGAAAAAATCATCTTGTGAGGCTGGATCAGATGTTAACAAAGTGGGTTGATGATGGCGGTTGGGGTCTCAAAGATGCAAAAGTTTTCAACTTGGAATTACTGCTTGAAAATCTTTGGCGGGATGTGTGGAGATAGACTGTGGAGCCGGATCATCAAAGCCAAATGCCTTTATAACATGGACCTTATGGGGATTCGCACAGGCGCACTAGCCCCTCTGTGGATACCACAATCATGGAGAAGTTTTATTTTAACTAAGCACTAGTTCCTTGGTAATCTATCTTGGAATATTGGCTTTGGATCCATAGCGAAAATCGGCTTGGATGTTTTCTTAGGTGTGGAAGGTTCTCATTCCCTATCTGTTCCTCTCGTCTCTTTTTTACATGATATGGGTATTCATGTTCTTAAGGATATTGCTATGACATATGCTACTTCTTTATATTCTTCTTGTTGGAAAGATTCTCGAACTATCGAGACATTTAGCTCAAGAATGGAAATATTATATTTTAAATTTGAAGCTTGTAGGGATAATTTTGTCCCATAAGGTGGAAAAATTACAATGGAATTGTGGTTTTCATAAAGGATAGGTCAAATTTAGTGAGCCATATTCCATAATTAAATAGGTTGTGGTGTCAGATCCATAATTCATATGGCTCATCAGGTCGTGGTCATTTGGTTGGTGGCTCATAATCATATTTTAACATGGGACAAGCTTATCAAAAGGGGCTTTCAAGGCTCGGGTCAATGCAATCTTTGTTGGGAACATGGAGAAGACATTTCTCACCTTTTTCTACATTGCACTTTCTTGAGATCAGTGTAGACTGGTGTGCTAAACTTGCTTGATTTCAATGCCGATTTGGTAAGGTCAGACATAGGCATATGCCTCCAACAGTGGATTGTGGAATAAAAGAAACACGTATCACTACCCTTATTTTTCCTATGGGATATTTGGAGGGCTCAAAATGATCTCATATTTGATTTGGTTCAATGAGATATCCTCGGGTCCATCACATACTCATGGACTGAATTCTTTGTGGCTTTTTCTGATGGATCCAATTATTTTGGTTATTGTGGCAGTGGTATGTGATTCTTTTGGATCTTGTTCATTATTTTTGGTTTCATTGGCATAGTGGTAAAGGATCAAACACTAGGGAAAAACTTCTTGCATTATGGGGTGTCCTTTTTTGTGCTAAATGGCTTGGTCTAGTGGAAATAGTTGTACATGGTTACTCCAAGACTGTTGTTGAGTTGGAAAATGATAGATTCAAATTAGAGACACTTGCTATTTCCAATTGGCAACACAGGATTAGGGTGTTTATCATGGACTTCAGGAGGATTCCCATATCACATATCTTTCGTGAAAAAAATAGCAAGGCTGAAAGATTATCTGAGGGATGTAGTGTGGTTCCGAGTTCAATAAGCTTCCAATCATTTGGCAATGGAAAATTGTTGAGGTTTGACCACATCGTGTTTTGATGGGGTAGGCTATGGTTCAGTTCTAATTGCAACATATATGTTTACTTTCCATAACTTTGTTTAGCACACATTTAGTTTTTATTTTTTGGATTGTTATTGGTTCAATTTGTTGAATAAGACACAAAATAACTAGTATGGATACAAACCTGCATGACTTTCTACAAAGATATCTTTTGTTGAATCTAAAGCTTTAGGATGTAAAGGAAAAAACATGCATATGTACTTTCTTTATCTATAATGAAACCATATTTTCTTTCTGGAAAAAAAAGGAATTTGAACCTTAGACCCAGTAAAACAGTTCCTGCAAATAACTTGATACATGAATAGTTTTATATTCGCTTGAATGAGTCATCCATATAAACCACTTTAAAAATACAACAATATTCATATGCTAGGCACATAGCCATTACAACAATATTTCTCATCATCATGTCACTCACATGGAATTGAACTTCAGTGGGGGATATAATAACCATTATGCCAAACCAACAGAGATAACCCCAACTGACTACTTAACTTGATTACAGATTCCAAACATCAAAGGGTTGGTGACTTTTTTTTTGGAATTATGATGCATGTATTGTCCTTGATGGAAACCCACTTATAAAAGACCAAGTATATGGTTTCTGGATAAGCTCAGAGGTGACAAAGTGATGGAACAGAATGACAATATGATGGGACAAAGGTTTTGCAAATTAGAATCAGAAGATGGATAAAGTACATAATTGAAGAATTATACATGAGTTAGTAAAGACAAAGTCACGTACACATGCGAGTACGAATAAGCAAAGTCGCGTATGTGCTAGCGCACTAATTTTATAATACCAGGGGTCTTTACCATGGTATTAGCCCATAATATTGAGCGCAATAAAAATTATTTGATCACGTCCAAGAATACCATCGGCACTTGTGTGGTCTTGGCTCATGGTATTGGCTAATGCTCAAACTATATAAGGAGGTGAAGATCATAGTACTAAGTTTGCATGAGTATGGGAATTGAATGAATACTTCAATCAAAAGTATATTTGCATGGAATGGGCTATATTCTATTGATAGATATGAAACAATGATGCACCCAAGAATACAATGATGGATCAAGATCTCTAGACCTGAAATGACTATGTATTTGCATGATCTGTTTGTGACATGTTTAGATCTGTGGTCTGGTGCATGTTTGTTGCAGTGAAGGGTATGATATGAGTAAGATTGTGGTTCTAAAGTGTTGCGCAGTCCTGAATTATTTGCAGATCTATACGCCGGTTTGAATCAAGGAAGGTGCGTATACACACAAGTTTGGTTCTACAGTGGCACATATATATTCAGTAAAAATACTGAGATCTATACGCAAGTTGGTTTCAGAAGAAGCGCATACAGTCGTGGATATGTCTTATGAAAGGTGTGTATGCAAGCCAAGGTTTTTCTGAAGAATGCTGAAGGAAATGTCTGTTCAGTTTGTTGTGTTTTTGCTCTCTTTCATTGATGTATTCATATAGATCTGGGTTGTTTGAGTATTGATTATGCTGCTAGTTGATTGTGATTAAAGATCAGTGATTGGTTGGTTGATTGATGATTCAATGAATGTTTCAATTTGATGTATGGTATTGGGATTAAATGAGTGTAGTGGGTCTAGTCTGAAAATCTGATGAAAAGAGGCCTACAAGTTATGTTGAATTGAAGTTGGTGGATCCAGTGTGAAAATTTATGAAACGTGGTCCGCGGTGGTGCTGAGGGTTGGAGCCTTCATTGAGGAAGTCAAAGCTTCCTGCCAGTAGGAGCTGGTGATCAGATCAGGGGGTTGTAGCTCCCTTCCAGTCATGGCTAGTAAATGAGAGCAGGGGGTCGAAGCGCCCTTCCAGTGGTGGCTGGTAAATGATATTAGAGGATTAGAGCTCCCTTCCAGTAGCAGTTGGAGATTGAGAGAAGGTTGCAGCCTTCTGTAGGTGGGTGCCTATGTGCTGGTATGAGTTTTTGTGAGTACAAGATTGTAAGCAATTTTCTATATAATCAATATTGAAGACAAAGACGACAACATCGGTGGTTTTCTCCACATTGGGTTTCCACCTTAAATCTTGGTGTTCATGTGTGTTTCTTATGTGTGTTGATTTATTCTGTACTTAATGCACATGTTTACTTCTTACTAAATGTCCGATGAACGAATGATGCACCAGTCTAAGTAAAGTTACTGAAGATTTATCTGAATAATAAGTTCACTGGGCATACACAAGTTTCCTTAAAGAAAGTTGCTTACATACACTAGCTGGATTAAGTAAAGTTGCGTATAGAAATTAGTAAAGTAAATAAAAGTTTGTGTGTGTTTTAAATATTGATTAACCCCCCCCCCCTCTCAGTATTTTTCCCAACAATTGGAATCAGAGTGGTTCCTTCTGAAGAAGCTTGATCGTTTGAAGGAGATACCTCGCAATGGGAAGTCATGAAGGAGTATTCGCTATTAGGCCACCACTGTTCAATGGAAGTAATATTTTGTTCTGGAAGATACGAACAAGATCTTATCTGCAAAGTCTTGGAGCAAATGTATGGGGAATCGTGGAAGGAGGTTATCAATATCCAACAGTCATTCCTACAGATGCAACAACAAAAAAAGAAATATGAAACCAATGCAAAAGTTGTCAATGCCTTATTGGGAAGCTTGTCATAATCAAAATTTTTCAAAGTCATGCTGCTAAATTTAGCGAAGGAAATAGGGGACAAGATCATTTAGAGCTATGAAGGTGATGCGAAGGTAAAAAGTGTCAAACTTCAAACTCTTAGAATTCAATATGAAAATCTCAGAATGCATGATGATGAAAGTATTGCAAGTTTGTTTCTAAGAATATATGAGATTGTGAATTCTATGAGAAATATGGGTGAAGATATAAAAGATTCAACTTTAGTAGAGAAAATCTTGAGATCTCTAACTCCAAAATTCGAGTCAAAAGTGTCTTCCATTGAAGAAAATAAAGATTTGCAAAATCTTATTATTGTTAAACTTCACGGGATCTTGACTGTGTTCGAAATGAGGAAAGGAGGTCCCTCACAAGTCAAAGAAGTCACATTTAAGGCCTGTGCAAAAGGAAAAGAAAAATAAGTTCTCAAGGAATCAATTTATATATCAGAAGAAGATGAGGAAAATTTCGTGAGGAAACTTCAACCAGGTACTGGAAGGTTCAAAGGTAAGCTTCCCTTCAAGTGTTTTGCTTGTAGTAGAGTTGGTCATTATACTGCTAAGTTTCTTTATAAAAAAAATCATGACAAATGGAAACAGTTTGAAAATAGGAGAAGCTTTTATACAAATGAAAATAGTGATGGTTTGTCAAATGGAGAAGAGGGAGAGTCTGATCAAGTTCTGCAAGTGCTCATGGAATTTACTATTAATGATGATAATGACCTAAAAGAGAAGAATTTGTTTAGTGAAGAATCACATAGATCAAGGAAGAAAGGATGGTTTCATGGACGTTGTTTTTATTGTAACTCATATGGGCATAAAGCCATTGATTGCAGGTTAAGTATGTTGAACAAAACCAGGAGTTTGGATAAGTTCCAACACACAATAAGAAATTTCAAGCAAAGCTGGAAAAAGAAGAAACATCGGTAAAAAACGTAGGGAATGTTGACCCTACTACAGTCATCTATTTCTAAAGTTTATTTCTCATAATGACTGCAGGAGTGATGTGAGATACATTATTGGAATCAGTAATGTATCATCACAGGGGGGAGCAATGCATGGTGATTCCCATGGTTGGTTTGGTAATTCAGGTTGTTTATATTTCCGACAGTGCATCTGATGTGACTACAGAAGATAGGTACAGGTTGTACAAGTTCAGGGCGAGATGAAATTGTGAAATTTTCAGTATTTCACTTTCTGTACGTGGGTTGCATGAACTAAAACCGTGTATATATGTGAGTTCCTTTGAAGTCAGTTGCGTATGTTTTTCTCTGATAGAAAAACAGTGAGACAAACTCAAGAACAGATTTTGATATGTTGCTAACGGTTATGATTTAATTTTCTTGGTCTGATGTTAATGGTTGTAGTTTACTGATATGATATTAATTTATAATTATCTGATTTATGAAGATGCTTTGATGAATGAGTTGTTGTGGTCAGACTTGACAGTGAACATGTAACATAGGTTTAGGGGGAGCATTAGCCTTGTTGAGTATAATGCATGGTTGGCTTTATGTTTATCAGGTTGGTGAATTATGTTTGATGATCTCTCTCTATTGAGGTCCTTTGCTCTTGGTTATAAAAGTCATATGACTAATTTGATATAAGGATCATGTTGAGACCTATGATGTAAATATTGTCATATTTAGTCATGTATGGACTTTTTTAAATATGTAAACCCACTTCATTGAGTGGTTGAGTCAAATATGTAATCCCACTTGGTTGGGTGACTGATGTAAGTATGAGTCATTGGTGATAGGAAAGGTCATAGAGTCATGTACTTCATTTAAAAAATGTCTGAAGATTCAACATGTGTTCAGGGGGAGCATGGTCAGTATAGTGCAAATCAGATCTGCAGAGCTCTTGTATCTACAAGGAAAGAGAAACCTTGTTTCAGAATTGGTCTGCCCTTTTCTCTTTGCCCTTGATGACAAAGGGGGAGAGTAACTTGGTGTTTGAATAATGCTTATGTTGGTGTGTCTATCAGGTATCTACAGGTTGTGGTGATCAAACACCAACATGCTTGCCATCAAGTCCAAAGGGGGATATTGTTGGCATTATGATGCATGTGTTGTCCTTGATGGCAACCCACTTGTAAAAGACCAAGTATATGGCTTCTGGATAAGCTCAGAGGTGACAAAGTGATGGAATAGAATGACAGTATAATGGGACAAAGGTTTTGCAGATCAGAATCAGAAGATGGATAAAGTACATAGTTGAAGAAATATACGCGAGTTAGTAAAGGCAAAGTCGCGTATACACACGGGTACGAAGAAGAAAAGTCACATATGTGCTAGCACACAAATTTTATAATACAACGTGTCTTTAGCATGGTATTAGCCCACAATATTGAGTGCAGTAACGGTTATTTGATCTCGTCCAAGAATACCATCGACACTTTTTGTGGTCTTGGCTCATGGTATTGGCTAAGGCTCAAACTATATAAAGAGGTGAAGATCATAGTGTTAAGTGTGCATGAGTATGGGATTTGAATGAATACTTCAATCTGACATATATCTACATGGAATGGGCTATAGTTTATTGATATATATGTGAAATAATGATGCACCCATGAATACAATGATGGATCAAGATCTCTAGACCTGAAATGACTATGTATTTGCATGATCTGTTTGTGAGATGTTAGATCTGTGGTCTGGCGCATGTTTGTTGCAGTGAAGGGTATGATATAAGTAATATTGTAGTTTTGAAATGTTGCACGGTCTTGAATTATTTACAGATCTATACGCGGGTTTGACTCAAGGAAGGCACGTATACATGCAAGTTCGGTTCTACCGAGGCACGTATATATTCAGTAAAAATATTGAGATATATATGCAAGTTGGTTTCGGAAGAAGTGCATACAATCACGGATATGTCTTATGGAAGACGCGTATGCAAGCCAGGGTTTTGCTAAATAATGCTGAAGAAAATGTCTGATCAGTTTGTTGTGTTTCTGTTGTCTAGCATTGATGTCTTCATATAGATTTGGGTTGATTGTGTAGAAATTATACAAAATACATGTATTCCCTGGATTCTCCTGATCTAACAATTATATGCCCCTATTTAATACATAATCACTTCTACAAAATATTTGCGGAATTTGAAACACAATCACCAATCACAATATCATGAAGAAAGATCAATCACACATAACATAGATAATTTACCCGGGGAAAGCATACAACGAAAAACCCCACTATATTCTATTATGTATTATATCATGGATCATGAAACAATTACATACAAAGCTCCAATCCAAGGGCTCTCAGTACATGAGCTAATTGTATCACACCGTCATACAAAAATTGGCAAGTTCTTTAGCCAATTTACTGTCTCCAGACAGCTTGCCTCCACTGTGCAATCCCTGATGGTAAATAACCCTAAATGATAGATGATCTTGCCTTCCTTGAGTGCGTAAATATCATGGGAACATCCAATGTGTGTGTGTGCTTGCATGTGTGCAAGCGGATAATGTCACAACGGATAGTTATCTTCCCTTTCACCTAGAACTCAACTGGTTCTCCACTGGAACTGACATGCATGCAGTTAATAATAGTAAAAACATCAGTTGCATGTGAGACCACTGATTGTGAATTAATTAATAATTAATTCACTTGATCTCTCACTAGTGTATCTTTAGTTACAACTAGCACAACTGACTTTAACTCACTTAACTGAGTTAAACTGATTTACAACTTGCATTAACTAATGCACCACTACACTTCCAACTCTGTTACAACTAGAATCACTCTGTTACAAGTCAAGTCAACCTGCATGTCCCACCAACCAACCTCTTAATTCGAAATTCACTTAGCTAAATGATTTTCCACTTCAGTTAACTATTTCCAAGTCCACATTGAGAATATATTACAGTTTATTTTCCATCTATATTAAGGGATAATAAAGATAGACATGCATCTATAAGTAGACATGCATTCTATAAACAGACATACACCATACATCTATAAATAGACATACACCTAAAAATAACTTGTGTGGGCCCCACCTAGTGTAGGTGCTTAATTTTCACTAGGATCAAGGATGTTGTTTCTGGATGCCAATTTCATTGTTTCTTGTTGCAAACTTCAACACTCCCTCTCAACAAGAAAGGAATGTCCTTGCATGTGACATGCAACTCCATGTATGTGCCATGCAACTCATGCATGTGACATGAAATTCCATGTGTGCGCCATGCAACTCTTGCATGCAAGACTTCTCTAGTGTTTCTTGCACATGCAACTCTTGCATGCAACACTTCGCTAGTGTTTATCGCACATGCAACACTTCCGAAACTAAATAACCTCCAAACACCTGAATCAGTATAATGCATCTATCATCAAAGTCTTCTGACTTCTTCTAGCTACTGCATGTGTCTTCAGGATCCACTGCGTTGCTGACACCTGCATCCATGCACTTTGCACTTACTGGCAACTCTGATATGCGCTCCAGTATCCGACAATGTCACTTTGATTTCATGTCCTCACGAAACCTGACTGCATCAATCCAACTGATATTGCTACTGTTTCTATGTGGGCTCCTCGTAGCCAGGTTCGATTCATGAGATCCACACCATCTCAATGAATCCTGCCCAAAATTTCTTCTTGGGATTATTCATGCATGTCGCCCCACCACTCACCTGGTGGTATAGCTACATGCACTCCCTCTGCCCATCTGACTCGAAATTTCTCTGCATGAGTGGTTGCTCCCACTACATGATCCTCCGCATGTGGTTGCTCCACATCTTGAGGTTCACTCTTACCTGAATGCAAATCCATCTGCCTCTCAAGGGTTAATTGCATGGCTTTCTCACACTTCCCCATGGTTGGGAGCTCTATAGAAATCACATCTACATCAAGTATATAGAGATTCTTCACACGAATCCCAATCTTCTTGACTTTCTTTGTGGCTTTATGCTAAAGGAAGGCTTTACCTTGACTAAAGACCACATCATAACCTTTATCTTCCAACATTGCAACTGAAACTAAATTTTTCGTTAAGCCTGGTACATGCATTACATCTTTTAAAAAGAAGGGTTTACCTTATTACCTTTGGAAAGAAACTGTACCAATCTCGGTAGCGCTATACTTTTGTCATCACCCATTTCGAAATGCATCTAGAGGTCCTTCTCCTCCAAGCAACTAAAAATTTCTCTCTCTCGTCATGTGGAAATATGCACCACTATCCAAGTACCACATTGAACTCATTGCACTTGACACCATGCATGCAATAAGTGAGAAATCAAGCTCAAATTGTGAGGCAAGGGCCTCACCAGCTACAGCTCTAACAAAAATCTTCTTTCTAGGACAATCTCAGTGGTACATAAACCATGCCTTCTATTGAAAATATTTTCACTTTGGACATAAGCCGGTGTTCTCTTGCCATCTTCATCGGCCTTAGATTTACAATGGAATTTCTTTCCCCTTCCCCTTCCCTTGCTGTCGTCGCGTTGATTTGGAATAGATCTGTCAAATCCTTCCACATTGCATATGGTTTGGCTTTCCCATGGAGGCTTGAGACAATGTGGTCTCATACTCCTCCAATAGGATCCTCCTCGCCTTTTCCACTTTCTTTTGCCATGCATCAAGATTGCAGCATCTATCACAGCGGGTTTAGGAACATCATTGTTAATGAATTCCTTCAAGCCATTATCTTCAAAAACTGCCTCCATCCTTTTCTTCCAAGAAATATAGTTTGAGTTTCCCTCAAGTGCATACTCCAACCTCAAGCCATTGAAAGCCATTTCGATATTGAATCAGTTGTATATCGTTATAATCCTAAAGAAAAGTCTTTCAGTTCGAATTCTTTTCCAACCAACGAACTCACCTCCCGCTCAATTTTACAATTTCCCCACTATACCATGTAGAAATTATACAAACATAGGTATTTCCCGGATTCTACCTGATAAAATTATGTGCGATCATAAATACAAAATCTCTTCTACAAATCTTTGTGGAATTTGAAACACAATCGCCAATCCCAATATCATGAAGAAAGAACAATCACACATAACGCAGATAATTTACCAGGAAAGCATAAAGCTAAAAACCCCACTATATTCTATTATGTATTTTATCATGGATCATGAAACAATTACATACAGTCTAACTAAGAGTTCTGTATATATTATGACTATCTCACATTATTGTACTGTAAGTTCCTTAATAATTTCACTGCCCATAACCTCGCCCACTCATGAATCCTCACGATGTAATAACCCTGAATGATGGATGATCTTGCCTTCCTTGACCACGTAAATATCATGGGCACATCGAATGTGTGTGGCCTTGCATGTGTGCAAGCGGATAATGTCACAATTGATAGTTATCTTCCCTTTCACCTAGAACTCAACTAGGTCTCCACTGGAACTGACATGCATGCAGTTAATAATAGTAAAAACATCAGTTGCATGTGAGACCACTGATTGTGAATTAATTAATAATTAATTCACTCAATCTCTCACTAGTTTTTCTTCAGCTACAACTAGTGTTATCACAAAATTGCACCTGATAGGCTGCTAATCAGACAATCTCATGAAACTGTTTCAAACCAATCTTTTGAATGAAGCTTAGCCTCTTCAGTCTCAGAGGGCTCTCTCAAAGGTTAATGATATTGAATAAATATGTATTTAGATGGCTAAATCTACTTGGAAACCAACTTGCTTGTGATGAGTATAGGTTGAAAATAGTATTAGTATGCAAACATTGGGCTTATGGAGTCAACACTTTCAGTGATTCAGTAGTAATTTCACTTGACATGGAAGCTTAGGCAAGTAATATTTTTTAGCAGAAGTACACACACACATGAAACATGAAATCACACAGTCAATTCATCTATAAAGAAAGTCAGAGCATTACAAGAATGAATTCTGAGTATTAAAGATGAAAACCACTGCAAATGGGACACATAAAAGATACAGATAAGATAAGCACTAAAAAATCAGTCAGAATCTTAGGTTGGTCAAGAAACAAGTCTCTGTATTACTGAAACAGTCAAATTACATAAAGCTGCAGTTTTGCCAAAAAATCTCCAACCCTTGACAAATTAGACTCTCTGCCCTTTCATAGACTTGTTACATCATGAGATGATCTGCCTCCTAGCTAGATTCATCGAATTTTTGCCTAATGACACCTTGCATAACCATAAAACATCTATTTAATGAGAAAATGACAACTATACTACTTGACAGTCCTTTCCCTATTAAGACTCAAACTGTTCATTATTACAATAACAACCTTATCTCATAAAACAATTACATCTTTGAAAAATATGACTTCACATGTTTGAATAAGGTGTGATGGGACACATCACTACATGATCTCTTAATTGATCTCCTCTAAAACTGGAAACAAACCCTGTTTTTTAGGCAAACTGGTCTTCATCTTCAACGAATGCTTTGGCTGGTAGTTTGTCTTCATTTCATGGTATTTAAGTCTTGAATAACTGTTGTAATGGTCCTTTAACACTTTGATAGTATTCAACTGTCCAAAGATGCCCAAAAACCTGCTTATAAAGCTCCAAAATAGTACGCTACGAAAGTAAGACAGTTTCGTAGCGTACTTTCATAAGGCTGCAAAAATGCCATTTGCCATAAATATTTTTTGTTCTTTCCTCCTGCATGATTTTCATTATGCCTTAATGCACCTTCCATACCATTTTCATCTCTTGGGAGCTCCAAAAACCGGTTCAAAATGAAAAAATAAAAGCTATAGTAGTTTCGTAGCGTTTTGCTGTTTTTCAAGCGTAGGCACACTACGAAACTGCTGAAAACAGTAAAAAATCCAGAATTGTGTGTAGCTTAAAAAAATCTACTTTATAAGTGAAAAAAATTAGTTTCTAACATGTCATTAGTCTTCAAAATCATAAACCATCTCACACTATGATTCTTGAGGGGTTTCTTCCTCATTGATGATGAGTTGAGCAATTGGCTCCTCAACTACTGTCATTTTAAGGCCTTTTTTCTCTAACTCCTCATGAATTAGTTCAAGCTGCTCCTGGAGGTCCTTAAACTGATCTTTGAACTTTTTGTTGGTGGCTTTCAAATGTGCGTTCATTTTCCTGACATGTTTGACCTCTTTCCTCAATGGAATGGTCCATTTGATAAGTTGTTGTGTATTATCTAGAGTCTTGGAAATACTGTCAACTTGCTCTTCCCAAATTTCCTTCATCTTTTCAAACTGAACCTTCTCTACATTGTGTTTCCTTGCTTCTTTCTTCATAACAAAAATTTCATGGTTGGTGAACTTCAATTGTTCTTCAAGGAGTTGAAACTCTGTTTTTTCCATCACCTTCTGTTTTCCTTTCTTTGATTTGCTAACTGTATCCTTCTCTGCAAGTGATGAAAGATCAATGATGTCTTGTGGTGGTTGGACTATGCCAGTAGGTGGATGAACCTCTTTATTGCTCTCTAATATATTTATAGCATTCCTTGTCATAGGCTTTCTTGCTTGGAACATGAAATCTGCATCTTCTCCTTCAAATCATAATTTCTTTGCAGATTTGGCCTTTTAAAGCTTTTTCCCACCTTCCTCTATGTCCCCAGCCTGGACTATAGGAGTTTATTCTATGTCAATAGCATGTAATATGTCTTCTAGATTTACTTTAGCTACTGCTCTATCTTCTATAGCCACTTTTTTCTCTTCTAAGGCCACTGTTTGGCTCCTTGTCGTCCTTTTAGTTCCTTGTTTACTCACAACTTGTTTTTGTTTTGTAGGTTTGACCACTTTTGATTTCTGTTTTGCAGGTGGGACATTTGGTGTATCAAAACTCTGCAATTTCTCTATTTCCATCATGATTGGTTCACATGGTTTTACTCTTGTTGGTTCACTTGGTTTTGCCACCAATGGTTCACTCCGTTCTGCTACTAAAGGTGATGGAATTCTCCTAGGTTTAGGAGTTCTTGAAGGAGTAAGAGCATCCAACTCAAAACCACTAACAAACAAAAATGAAGACTAGTCTCTACCTAACCTTTGGAGCTCATCTAAAACCAACAGTTTCATTAAACCATGATGAAACAATGAAGTCTCACTCCCTTCAGTTTTTTCTTGGACCTTATCTGCCATTTTTGACAAACTTCTATGTAAATAGAAAGGTAGATCAAGGGAAATCTTACTAGTAAAGTGTAGGAGTAGCTTGAAATGATATGAGTAGAATTTATGGTATCTCCCTTCACAAGTAAAATACTTTTGGATGATGAGCAGCAATTTTGAGTAGATTTCCTTCATGCAACTCCTTGGAATGGCATTAGTGAGATCCATTTCACTGTTTTTAGGCTTCATAAACTCTTTGCACTACTCCATGTTGAACTTGAAACCTTTGAACCACTTCTCTTGTCCCCTTGGAATCCTTGTAGCTGTAGCAATAACCTCCGGTGTGATGGAAAGATTAAGCATTCCCACTTTGGTGGTTGTTCCACTGAAGTTTAAAGCAAACTCTTTGGAAACCTATACATGGAAGCCTTGTAATCTCTCACAAAACTGTAAGCAACATGTCCTTATGAAGACTTCAACTGCTGTTGGGTCTTCATGATCAAATTCATACATGTTGGTTCATATCTTAGACATTGGCCACCCTTATTTGTCCTTCTTTTTTCTGCCATGGTTTCTTTAATGCCTTCACAGCCTTGCTTGATAGTTTGCAGCCTCGCTTGATCATGCTCAATGTAAACCTTTGAAAACACCAGCCACAACTTTGGCTTAATGCAATAGCTCTCCAGAGCTCGATATCACGCAAAGAAGGAATGAGAAATGAGAAATGATTGAATTAGGAAATATTTTGAAGTTTGATGTCTTCTCATGACACAATGATGACTCATACATGCCTAAACTGGTGATGATGACTTCAGATCTAACCATGTACCTTGATTTTATCCCTCCATGACTCGAATGGTATCTAAATTACCCTTTCCTAACGATTTTCTGACACCTAATAGCTAACTTGACAAGACATATAGGAAACCACGCTTTCATAGTGAGTTCAATGCAAATCTGGGTGTTTTCTCTAGGAAACTATCAGCAGTTTCGTGGTGGAAAGTGACATTTCTCAGTGTATTTCGCTACAAAACTGTGGTTTCTTGGCTAAAATGATATTTTCGGTACAAAAACCTTGGGAATTGAAATTTGTCAGAAAATTAGGAGTGATGTGACATGAGGGGATTTGAAAATGAGTGGGTTTAGACCTTAGGGTAAGCTTAAACAAGAAAAATTTAAAATTTCCCTTGACCAAGAATATAAAAATGAATCCTACAACCCTACTTTTGACACATGAACCTATTTAAATTTGTCAAATGATGCTTCATTTTTTTAGGTGATAACAACTAGCACAACTCACTTTAACTCACTTAACTGAGTTAAATTGATTTACAATTTGCATTAACTAATGCATCACTGCACTTCCAACTCTGTTACAACTAGAATCACTCTGTTACAACTCAAGTCAACCTACATGTCCCAACAACCAACCTCTTAACTCGAAATTCACTTAGCTAACTGATTTTCCACTTTAGTTAACTATTTACAAGTCCACATTGAGAATATATTATAGTTTATTGTCCATCTATATTAAGGGATAATAAAGATAGACATGCATCTATAAATAAACATGCATTCTATAAATAGACATGCACCATACATCTATAAATATACATACATCTAAAAATAACCTGTGTGGGCCCCACCTAGTGTAGGTGCTTAATTTTCACTAGGATCAAGGATGTTGTTTCTGGATGCCAATTTCACTGTTTCTTGTTGCAAACTTCAACAGATTGAGTATTGATTATGCTGCTAGTTGATTGTGATTAAAGATTAATGATTGGTTGGTTGAATGATGATTCAGTGAATGATTTGGTACAGTTATATGTTTTAGTTTTATGTATGGTATTGGGATTAAATTAATGTAGTGGGTCAAGTTTTAAAATCTGATGAAAAGGGGCCTACAATTTATGTTGAATTGAAGTCGGTGGATCTAGTGTGAAAATTTATGAAACTTATTCTGCGGTGCTGTTGAGGGTTGGAGTCTTCAGTGAGGAAGTCGAAGGTTCCTGCCAGTAAGAACTGGTGATCAGATCAGGGGGTTGTAGCTCCCTTCCAGTAGTGGATAGTAAACAAGAGAAGGGGTTTGAAGCTCCCTTCTAGTGGTGATTGGTAAACGAGATTAGGGGGTTGGAGCTCCTTTCCAGTTTTAGCTGGAGAATGAGAGAAGGTTGTAGGCTTCTGAAGGTGGGTGCCTGCATGCTGGTATGAGTCTACACCAGTACAAGATTGTAAGCAATTTTCTATGGAATAAATATTGAAGACAGAGATGAGAGCAGTGGTGGTTTTCTCCCACATTGGGTTTCCACCTTAAATCCTGGTGTTCATGTGTGTTGCTTATGTGATGATTTATTTTGTACTTATTGTACATGTTTACTCCTTACTAAATGTCTGAAGAATGAATTGTGCACTGGTCTAAGTAAATTTACTGAAGATTTATCTGAATAATAAGTTCACTGGGCATACGCAAGTTTCCTTAAAGAAAGTTGTGTACATATGCTAGTTGGATTAAGTAAAGTCACGTATAGAAATCAATAAAGTAAAGAAAAGTTTGTGCGAGTTTTAAATACTGATTCACGCTCCACCCCCCCCTCAGTATTTTTCCCAACATTTGTGATTGGCCCTCCTATAACTGAAATCTATTCTAAGTTTAATAATCGCAAAATTAAATCATGAGTAATATTTTTTTATCTGAGATTCTAAATTTTGAATTATTTTGAAAATTGAGAGCAAGATAAAATAGTTTACTTTATTTTATATTTAGTTAGAATATTTAGAATAACTATGCTTTATAGCAGTAAAATATTTTTGAATCCTAGCATCTAGTTCCACCAACAATGCAAAGAGTTTGATGTTAATTTGGGTATCGTTCATCCTACCGATCCTGAATCATGGCTCTATTTTTAACTAGCAAGAGATAATTTCAACCAGTTCATGTGTTGTTTTGCTTTTTGTGTGTGTGTGTGTGTGTGTTTATATTATTATATTATGGTGTGGTTCATTGTGTTAATTTGGTACAATATTTAATTGTTATCCTAAGGAATTAAATTTGGCCACGAATGAAGAGGAAGACAACAAACCATTCCCACCACACGACCAACACTTACTTAACAACCAATTCATATGGATTATAAATAGTTCGGAAGTTCAAATCTGAGAAGGAGTATTCCCACATTCATGACAAGAAGTTGGCTCCATTCCATGAGAATAAAATGCACCAACAATGTGTGTATAAAAATGATTTAAAATGGATTTAGAAGGAAATAAATACCAACATTTGTTCCGTATATCAATTATTCAAAGATTTTTTATTTTCCTTCTTAAACGAGAATTCATATATATATATATATATATATATATATATATATATATGAAAACCAATATTTGAAAATTATATATATATATATATAATTTTCATATATATATATATATATATATATATATATATACCCCTACAAAATGTCTAAATACATTGTCGCATGTAAAAAGTTTTAAAATTATAATCATTCTTTATGTTTTAGGAGCTTTGAGTATTTTCAAAATAATTTAAATTGAAAAACATATTTTTTATAGTTTTTGGTTTTGTATAGTGACTTTTTTGAAATGGTTTAAAAAAAAATCTATATATTTATCAAAATTTTCGAGATTTAAAGTTTATTGAGAAATTAGATCTTCGATTCTATCATATATGTCACAAAGAGTTTCATTCACCTAGTCCAAATATTAGTGACTTATTAGTTTTCCCCATGTGGTATCAGGACCTGGCTAGGAGGTAGTCAACTATAGAAAGTTGATGTGCATAACTAAGCCTATAGTTGAATCGAAAAAGGCTTCTTCCTAAATCAATTTGAGCTTGAAATTCAGATAAATATTGCTTATGTTCATTTGACTAATTTTATGACAATGAAAATGTGTATGTGTTTGTGTGTGTCATGCGAAGAAATAAAGCGATGTTTGATTCTAATATGTCTGAGCAATAGTGGTTTTTTGGGAAATAAATTAATGTATGAAGTGGAGAAACAAAATCACTTATTTAGGCTCAAGGAACAAAATTTGGTGGGTAGTAACTATTGAAGAAGATTTTGTGCATTTACATCTTTACTCCTACCTTATTTTCATTTTTTTTTAAAGTCTATCAAAAATGAATTACATCACATAGTACATCAATCTTCCCCTAATCATGCTATACACTATACAACATTAGATTTTTCGTTCCTGGACTTAGGTTCTAGTATTATACAATGGCTTGTATTTCTTTCCTTTCCTCTTTCGAATGTTTGTCCAACGTGAGGGATTGTCTAATACAACCACCTCCTTTCCTTGAGATGTTTCCATTGTCGAGTGTTCCAACATATCTGTTGGCTCCATGTCACTATGTGAATGGTCTTATTCATAGGTACGTTTTTTCCCACTCTTTGCACATGCCAAAATTATGGTTGAATTTGGTGTTGTACTAGTTGAAGATTGAGCTTCCTCCCCTAATGATTGAGATGGGATATCACGAGTTTGATTTGGATATGAAAGAGAAGTGTTGGCATCATGAGTCTTTAGATTTTGAGAATTAGCCAACCTATGAGCCACAATGGGCTTAGAACCATTAGGCCCTTTTGGTTTTTTCCATCAACAATTTTTCTTCTTTGCTTCAGGGTATGAAGAGGTGCCTTGTGAATATGGGAAAACATTCTGTATCTGGGTTGATGGAAATATCTACAATGAAAATATGTATTTTCATAATCCACCGGTTGGGAATAAATCCTATTTTCCCATTTAATGAATATTTTATCCAAAAAACCTTTGATGATGTCCACTTCAACACAAATGTGAATGAACGTGTGAATTCCTTTCAAAATATTTTCTGAATCAATCTTGATGAAACAACCTAAAAAATTTTCCAAGTCTTCTAAGATAGCTAGATGTGTCAAATGGATGGGAAAATTTGGAAACCTCACCCATAATAGAGTTATCAGAGTTGACATAGTTAGAAGATTAAATTTTGGAAACCAGGGTTGAAGGGAGAGACCAGATCTACCCCAAAACCAGGGTCCCTGATCAAGAAAACATTGTCGGTCCCTTATCTTCTGAAAGGTAACATAAAAATCCTTTTGAGCATAAATGAACTGCAACATATGGAGACCAATTCTGGTGAAACCACTCCTTGAGAGCCAACGAAAAAGGCCATAAACCATTGAAATGGAAAATAAGTGCTTTATGTTCATGATTTGCAGCTATGAAATCGATTGCAATGTTTTCACCTCTAGAGAGGGGATTTCAACTAACTATTCCATCAAAAATATAAATCCAGAGATATATTTAGCATTTTGAAAAGGAGGACCTAATTTTAGAGCATCTTTAAATGATCTTGGTGGGGCTAAGGTGGATGCTCCTCCCCCTTTTTCTCCACCTTGAATTCTTGTTATCGTGTAAATCATGGCATCTGTTGGGCCTTGAAATTGTCATTCAATTCCACTACATTTTCACTTACATTTCCATATTATCACCTTCACTCCACCTCCATTTCATTACATTTACCTTACCATTACCACTATTGGGTTACATTTATGTTTTTCCAAACTTTATCAATTCCTGGTATTTTTAAGTGAATTTGCGATTAAAAATAAAAAATAATATGCACATACTTATACTTAACAAGTGGAATGAGTTTGTTGTAGGTCAAAATGAAGCTTCCAAAGGACCCTTATGTGGCCTCTTAAGGCCAAATTCGAATTTGGATGGAGAAGATCATGTGATCATAAGGATATGTGCCTCATTTCCTATTTCTATTATAACTCTAAGAAGATATGTGCCTTATCACTTCATATTTGGATTGTAACTATAGAGATATAAGGAGATATTCATGGACTCTCATTAATGAGATAGCTTCTCATTTTTTGTATAAATAGTGGTAGATTTCTCCTATCAAATCATGTGTAAAATTGAAGTTATGCTCAAGCTTTGAATACATAATTAGATTGTGGCACCTTACTCATGAATGTTCCTTCATTTTGATTTGGTTTTGCCTACACATGGAGCATATCGATTTACCATCTCTCATACTTTTAGATCAGCTACCTAAAATGTGTGAGATTTACTTGCTTTTATAGATTAAAAGTTTATTTTCTTTCTTAGTATTAGTTTTAGAATAATTGTGTAATCATTTTTCTTCTGAAACATTTCTTGAGGATAGATCTTTCTATTTTCAAATTGAACTAAGTTTGAAGCAATAAGAAGTCACAATTATATAGTTTATTTTACTGTTTTGTCATTTGCTTTCCTAGATTATAAATATCAATTAATTGTATCAATGGATGTTCTTAAAGGTCATTTCAAGATGATGATTCTAAACTAAATGATTAAATGTCTAATTCATACAGTTATTAAGTCTTTCCTCTGCACATTTTACTTGCTTTCTAGGAACTTAGAAATTAAGGTATAATTGATTTCTTACACAACATCTCAAGAGGTTAATACTTCATATTGAATGTTGGAGTAAATCAAAACATACGTTAGTTAACTTTACATGTTTTTTACATTTCTTTAGATCCTCATTTAATTGCATCACTAATGTTCCTAAAGGTCATTCCAAGAAGTTGATTTTATCATATTTCTAGAAAATGATTGAATATTTAATTCATGCAATTATTGAGTTTTTTCGCTTTGCATACTTTACTTACTTTTCTAGATCATTAGGTATAGTTGGTTACTTAACATCATATCAAGAAAGTGACACTTCATATTGAATGCTGGAGCAACTAAATATACATTAGTTTTTTTCCTTTACATGTTTTGAAATGCTTTCTTAGATTAAAAATTTAAATTCCTGCAAGTGTGATTGCGTGCGCTATATTTTATTTTGAATTTTCTTTCTTTCTTTTCGTTACTTGATTTCATAGGTTAGTTGAATTTCATTTTCATTATTTTATTTCATAGATTAGATGAATTGGTTTTCGTTATTTTGTAGTTAGATTGATCTAAACTGAAAGATAATTTCTAGCACATACAATGCACACATGCTTCACAAGATTATGAAACCCCCGGGTTGAAAAATTAAATGACAAGCAATTCTTTTGCCCCAACATTTTGGTGCCGTTGTTGGGGAAGTGTGCATAGGAACTAGCTTTTAGTCTAGAGTGTATTTTTTTTTTCACTAACCATTTATGGACAGAGTATCTAGAATGCAACCCAAAGGCTACATTGAGGAATGGTATCAAAAAGCGATTGCGCCACAACATTCATCAATTCTTTAAGAGATCCTTGTGAAAAATCAAAAGATCAAGGCGATTTTTCATATCCTTGCAAACAATCACGTACATTTTTCAAGTTTGGATATGAATATTTCAAAGATTCTAATCCGTAAATGGCTTCATTGGAAGCATGAATATACTTAATATATATATATATAGATATATAGTTTTTTTAGATAGATAGGAAAAATATAAATAAAACTAAACTTAGTTAGAATTTTAGATTTTTTTTTATTTTTATTTTGTCGATTAATTCATTTTGAATAAATTTCAGTGACGCAGTAAGAATCACTTCGCTTTTTATCACCATCAGAAATAAAATTTGCGTGTGAAAATATGAATTTATTTGACGATGTTGACTAGTATGCTCTCTTCCCGCGCCTCGTTGCGACCTAGAAGATCAGAAAATCAGATCAGTCAATTTAAAATTAAAATTCAAAAATTCGTTGAAATTTTGCTGGAAATTGAACTACAATTCTATTGAAAATCGTCGTTTGATTCATGATCCTTTTTTTTATCGGTTCTGCAAATTTTAATGTTTTGCATCCTCTCAATCATTTTTCTGATTTATTGAATTGCATGTGCACAATTTTTATTTAAAAAAAATGAAAAATAAAAAAAACATAATAAAATAAAAAATAAAAAAATTTGGCCCATGGAAAGGAGGCCCACGCATATGCGTGAGGCCAACCTTTGGCTTGGCCTTACACATATGTGCAGGTCTTCAATCCACGCAAAGGCCCATGCACTACAATAAAAAAATAGCCTTCTCTTTTCCATATTCGATCTTCCTCAATTAACAGTTATTAGAAATCGATTTTAAAAGTTGCAGAGACATACAATGAAGGTGTATCGGATGAAGAAAATACTGATGAAGAGAAGATTGTAGATTCAATTGCAGAGAAAGACATTGAAAATGTATCAGATGAAGAAACTATTGATGAAGAGAAGATTATAGACTACTGATAAAGAGAAGATTGTAGATTCCATTGCAGGGAATTGGAATGAGGGTGATCAATCTAAACTTCTCTGTGAGAGACAAGCCAATACACATCAAAACCTGCAAATAAAAAAAAATCAAACCACAAAAATTTTATTTTGTTGCAGAAGTAATTGCCAGAAAACGAAATTGCGAGAAATGCGTAACTGTTAAAAACACCCGATTTTAAAACACATTTTCTGAGCAAACCAATGCGAATTAGGAAAAAATAAAACATGGGTTTTTTCGGGAATGGGGTGAATTAGGTAAATTTGTAATAGATTTCTAAAATGTGCAGCAATTTTCGAGAAATTCAGGGTTCTTCAGAGCTCTGTTTTGCAAATTGCGTGAGGAAAAAACAATTTGTTTTGAATTGTTTAAACATGGCAAGTTGAAAGTAGAAGAATCCAAGTTAATAACAAACTCTACTCCACATGGAATGTGGTTTAAGAGTCCAATTTGATTTAATAAATTTGATTTTAGACACATATGTGTCTCATGATTAAAAAATAAATAATAATAAAAAATAAAAAAATCAGATGAGAGAGTTGTGGCAAATTTCACATGCTCAACAATTCCACATGGCATTTTTCCAACATAATAGATCATCCATCAATTGCATCATTAATTTTTTTTTTTTTTTTAAGATTTAATTGGGATCATGAAATCTCCAAAAACATTATCCTATTAAAAAAAAAATTAAAATAAATAATAAAAATATAAATATAAAAATTAAAAAATAAAAATTTTTTAAAAAAATTTGCAACACAGATGACGATTCAATTTGATAGATTTAATAATGACTTGCGGAACAATTGGAAGATTATTTGATGATTTATCAATATTTAGCATTAAAAATATTATTTCTGTGTATTTTTCTATGAAGCTTTAACTTGCAGGACACAACGAATCTTTGTGATGCTAATAATATTACTCAACACATTGCATGAAGTCATCCAACAATAGGGAGTTGATTTATTTTTCATGGTTATTTTTTAAAAATGGATTGTTATCAATATCATGAATTGGACTGAATATAACACTTTTGATTTTCCTTGATCTATTTCATTTGACATTCAAATTTTTGCGTAAGTATCAAAGAGGAACTGACTATTTCTTTTTTAACACACTTATGTTCTTTATGTCAATTTTTTTTGTAGGTTTTGGATGATCGAATCATCATTGAATGAAACCAATTGCACACACAATTGGTCTTCAAAGGACCGATTTCATGAGAAACATAAGAACAAGTCCATGTCCATATCTATCAAGACCATTACTTTTTCTCCCTTTTGAATTATAAATCCAACCAAGCAATTCAAAGCAAGCCACAGTTATTTTCCCAGCAAGACTCAGTTGTTCATTTTTATTCACATACACTTTCCATTACTCTTTTCCTACTCCTAACCCAAAAATAAAAGCAAGAAGTTCACTTACATGCTTATTGTCCATTGTCATTTTCCATTTTTATCTTCCATTTCCATTTTCCTTCTCCTATCCTTTTCATTTTGAAAATAAACCTTGCTTCAATGTAAATTATTGAGTCCATAGTCCTTTGAGTCTAAAATCCTTACAAAAACACCTTGAGGCTTGCATGCCTTAATGGCAAGTCTTCTCGCTGATGAATAATGGAAATACATTAATGTCCCTTGTTCATCGGATCTTTTAGGTACTCAACAACAGCAAAATTATTCGTACCTAGCAAGATGTGTTTGGGCATGTTGACTCTCATTGTCATAAATGGTGAGAGTTCTCGTGTTGACTAGTGGCATCCATTAATGGCCACTAAGTCAACAATTTCCTGTTATGTTCGACATCAGAACATCTATTCACATAGCAGGAATTATGCCAACGAGTTTTGAAGACATGAAGACTATCATTTTTAGCATTTTGAAGCAAATGAAGAATATATGCAGCCACAACAGATCAGCACCATTTTGCAACTGCAGAATGAGAGGACAGTTGCAGAATCACACCATTTTGCTACAATTTCAGTAGTTTTAGTAGAAGCAATAAAAAGTCATCTTAACTCTTTTATACATAACTTGTACAACCACATGAAGAAGATTATGATCAGAATTTTTCAGCCACCACACGTGCAACTCATCCATTTCCAAAGGGTAAGTTAAGGTATGTCATTTTCTAACTTTCTACCATATAATTCCTTGAAAAGCTAGAATGATAATTTTTGGAAAAAACATTTCTTTTCCTCATTTTACAAAATTGCCAATACCATCAGTTTGTGGGGAGGGGATAGGGGGAGCGATACATTCATATTCACATTTTTCCACATTCATACCACATTCAAAAGTCCACATACTTTCAAAAGATATTAACTATTACATTATTATTATGAGCATACAATGGTTTTTCAAAAGTACTTAAAATATAATTGAATGCAAACACAATCATGGTTGTCACACAGGAACCAACCATGACGCAATCGAATAAAGATATACTTGGCAACAATAATCAAATTATCATTATGCAAAGTTCAAAGATCAAAATTGAATGCAACAACAAAATATGGTTGAAACACAAGAACCAACCATGTTGCAATTCAACTAAAAGACTTTGCAGAAGTATGAAGTTATCAAATGCTATCATGCAAAGTTAAGCCAAATCTCAAAGGATAAAAAAGAATTAATGTAATAGATTGCATGAGGACATGCAATAGCTTCAGTTGGGGGGTATGTTGGGCCTTGAAATTGTCATTCACTTCCATTTCTATATTATCAACTTCATTCCACCTCCATTTCATTACATTTACCTTACCATTACCACTATTGGGTTACATTTATGTTTTTCCAAACTTTTTTAATTCCTAGTATTTTTAAGTGAATTTGTGGTTAAAAATTAGAAAATAATATGCACTTATACCTAACAAGTGGAATGAGTTTGTTGCCATGTGTAGGTCAAAATGAAGCTTCCAAAAGACCCTTATGTGGCCTCCTAAAGCCAAATTTGAATTTGGATGGAGAAGATCATGTGATCATAATGATATGTGTCTCATTTCCTATTTCTATTATAACTCTAAGAAGACATGTGCCTTATCACTTCATATTTGGATTGTAACTCTAGAGATATAGGGAGAGATTCATGGACTCTCATTAATGAGATAGCTTCTCATCTTTTGTATAAATAGGGGTAGATTTATCCTATCAAATCATGTGTAAAATCGAAGTTATACTCAAGCTTTGAATACAAAATTAGATTGTGTCACCTTACTCATGAATGTTCCTTCATTTTGATTTGGTTTTGCATACATATTGAGCATATTGATTTACCATCTCTCATACTTTTAGATCAGTTGCCTAAAATGTGTGAGATTTACTTGTTTTTATAGATTAAAAGTTTATTTGCTTTATTAGTATTAGTTTTAGAATAACTGTGTAATCATTGTTCTTCTGAAACATTTCGTGAGAATAGATCTTTCTATTTTCAAATTGAACTAAGTTTGAAGCAATAAGAATTCACAGTTATATAGTTTCTTTTACTGTTTTGTCATTTTCTTTCCTAGATTAGAAATATCATTTAATTGTATCAATGGATGTTCTTAAAGGTCATTTCAAGATGATGATTCTAAACTAAATGATTGAATGTCTAATTCATACAGTTATTGAGTCTTTCCTCTGCACATTTTACTTGATTTCTAGGAACTTAAAAACTAAGGTATAATTGATTTCTTACACATCTCAAGAGGTTAATACTTCATATTGAATGTTGGAGTAAATCAAAACATACATTAGTTAACTTTACATGTTTTTTACATTTTCTTTAGATCCTCATTTAATTGCATCACCAATGTTCCTAAAGGTCATTCCAAGAAGTTTATTTTATCATATTTCTAGACTGAATGATTGAATATTTAATTCATGCAATTATTGAGTTTTTTCCCTTTGCATACTTTACTTTATTTTCTAGATCATTAAGTATAATTGGTTAGTTAACATCATCTCAAGAAAGTGTCACTTCATATTGAATGCTGCAGTAACTAAATATACATTAGTTTTTTTCCTTTAAATGCTTTGAAATTCTTTCTTAGATTAAAAATTTCAATTTTTGCAAGTGTGATTGCGTGCGCTATATTTTCTTTTGAATTTTCTTTTTTTCTTTTCATTACTTGATTTCATAGGTTAGTTGAATTTAATTTTCATTATTTTATTTCATAGATTAGATGAATTGGTTTTCATTATTCTATAGTTAGATTGATCTAAACTGAAAAACAATTTCTAGCACATATAGTGCACGCATGCTTCACAAGCTTACGAAACGCCCGAGTTGACAAATTAAATGACAAGCAATTATTTTGCCCCAACAACATCCTTGGAAATTCCATATTCACTTAGGAGCTTCTGATCCCGAAGTTGTCATCCTTCATGAATGAGCCGAAATGATTCATGAGGAATTTTCATATTCTCCTATACGCCTTCCCCTCCCCCCCTTTCACAAGTGAGAAAAAAAGATTTGGTTTTGAAACTTGGAAACAAAAGGATCCCCTGAGATTGGTTTCACTAATATTGAGAAACTCTCCATATCTGAGCTCCAGATCATTACAGACCTTGTATTTCCAAACCCTTCAACACCGACCATTCTTGAAACTCTAGAAAATAAATTTATTCTACTCCTACCTATTAAATGGAAACGAATACGTAAATAATGGTAGGTAGTAACTCTTAGTATGTATGCTCACTTACAACTTAATGCCATAAATTATGATGGAAAATAATGGTAAATATAATTATTTATGAGTATAAAAAATGTCTAAAATTCTCATATTCCCCTTAATGAAATTTGAAACTTTAACTATATAAATTCATATATATTTTGAAGCAATATATACATAAATTTTAGGGTTGACAAGTATAGGTACTAAATTTTGTTACCTATTTATATATATGCATAAATTTTTGGGTTAGTAAGTGCTAGACTAAATCTTGTTATTTAAGTGAATGTAGTAAATTTTGGAAATAATCAATTTCAAAATACATATTTTCTTTCATGAATTACATATATGAAAATATATAAAACATATAATTACTCATATCTATGGATCTTTTCATACATGAATAAGAAGGGAATTTTGGGAAATAATTCTATCCAATTGTGATCTTTTGGAGCTTGATGTAGAGAGTGTTCTTCCTAAATTTGATTGAATTTTTCAATAGAGATAATCCTCATTAATATTTTATACAAATTTTATTATATTGATTGTAAAGTTTGCTAAATCTACTCTATTAGTGATTGGAAGTATTCATGAAACTTTTACAGATAAAAATATTAAATTTCATCCAGGGCTCGTTATACTATTGGGGTTAGGTGAATTTCACACAGTAGTTACATGTTAAATTTTGGTTACACTCGAAAATTCCATTATATGTTAATTTATAATTCATGAATATTTTACCAGGCAAATATATTAAATTTCATTAATACCAATGGGGTTATGTGAATTTCACAAAGTCTTTGAAGGTCACATTGTTATCACCAAAATTTGGTCATCTAACCATTTCTAATTAGATGGATCGAAGCACACCATGTAAGACCAATTTTACTATAGTAAAATTGCTTTCACTATAAGAAATACTTTAATAAACCATATTTTATTAAGTTATTTCTGGTTAAAAAAAGAAACCCCATAAGGAATAATCAAATAAATCCTTATTTATTTGATTTTCCTCTGGGAATAATTAATTAAACTATTGTTTAAATATTATTCCTAGTCATATTTAACCCAATTATGAGAAATAATTAGATAAACCATTAATTATCTTATTTTTCTCTAGGAATAATTAATTAAATCATTATTTAGTTATTTTTCCTTGTTAAATTTGACTAAATCACCTAGGAATAATTAAACAAATCATTATTTGTGTATTATTCTTTAACCAAATTCTTGAAATGATAAATAAATCATTTTTTTTTTAATTTCTAAATAAAAATATTTACCCAATTTAAACACTTTTTTCCCTCCAAAAAAATATAATAAAATATTCCAAGTGGTTAGATCTAGATTTTGGTTAATAATATTTTATTATTCTCCATTATCGAAGATAAATCAATATTTTGTTATAAATAGGAGGGTTTTTCCATTCATTATTGACTCTGATCATTGTCATTGTTGCTATTAATTCCTTTTTCCATTTGAGCTCCCACTTGAGTTCGTCACGTATTTGGGTTTTCTACATCATTGAGAGAGAGAGACTCGTGAAGCTGAAACATTGAGGACAACGAAGAACCCATTCCATTGAGGGGGGATGGTAACATTTACTTGTTTCCTTCACCAGGAGTTACATAATACAAAAACCATTCTTTAATTGCGTCTTGTCTGTTAGCTACTTGGAGTTAATTTTGCAACAATTTTTATTTATTTTTGTTGTTTAACTACTTTTACTGCATAGATCTGGGTTTTTGCAAGATTTGTTTTAATAATATATTACAGATTTAAAGGGTTGAACAACCACTTCTACTGTTAGGGATATTCGTCACTCATAGCTAAAGTAGGATTTTTTCATACACCTGCGATAATATTTTACTCTAACAAATGGTGACTCCGCTGGTGTTCTAATTACACACTGGCGTCAACAAATGATGATTCCACGATTGTGATTCAGACTCCAATGACCAGTTGCTTCAACAACAAGGGTTTTTCTTCATTTTCTATTAGTTTCTTGAGGTTGTTTCCTAACTTTTTTGCCCTAATTCAGTCAAAATTATAAATTCAGGATGTTTTATGCTATTTTCCGCAGGTAACAGGTACCAGTTGCGCCAGAGACTACAAGTTTTTCGCAATCTGCCGCACGAGAACGAAGGAGTCGAAAATTAAAGTTTTTAGCCTAAATAGTGTGATCTCCCCCTGAAATCACACTTATCTGCTGAAAAAGTGCGAGCTCGCCTGTTTACCGGTCAGTAACTACGATCTGGAATCTTTTTCTGAGTTTTTTTTTCCGAAATTGTCACGATTTTCTGAGAGCATTGTTTTGGGTTGTCTGACCTTTGTTTCAGCCCGTCTTATGCTTGAATATGCTTAGTTTGTCTCCTTGAAGTAGAATCAAGCCCCCTAGGGTTTCAATATACTTCCAAATTTTTAGGAGGATTTTATTTTAGTAGGTAGTCTGAGATTTACAACATTTTCAACCATCGTTTTAGGGTCGATCCATCATTTTTACATATCCTTAAGATAGGTTATTCTTACATCCAAAAATCCCTCTTGAATTTTGTTTGGCCTTTCTTATTAGGGTCCCCTTGTTTTCCCTAGGTTTTTTCACCTTTAGCCTTATTTTTTGCAACAACTTTCCCCTTTGTTTCTTGTTGTTTTTTGCATAATTTCCAGCAGTATTAAGTCATTAGATCCTAGTCTCATAGAAATTTTATTTCTTGGCCATTTTAGTGTGTTTTGAGTCAATTTATCCCCCATCTAGGCTGGTTGTTTGAGAGCCTCGTTTGGGTTGGGATTTATGCATGATTAGATGTTTATTTTACTGTCGTTTCAATTTCATTTACAATTTTTCAACATTTTTAATTTTCTTTAAGTAACCATATGGGCTTAATTAAAATAAACACACGGCTTGCACACACTCACATATAAAGCGAAGAGCGCCTGGTTTACACCTCCAAGCGAAGACATAAACATCATAATTAATTAATATGCCTCACAAATCCTTTGTTTATCACTCTTAAACCTATTCGTGTCATTTGTGACTTGCTATCATTGCGCCCCCGAGGTGTTTGTCGCGAATACTCCAAGGTCTTCACCCTTAGTTTCTGTTAGGATGTCTTACTCCACCCTGTAGGGTCTGAGTTAGTCCTCCCCTGAGTCCCCATTCTGACTCTGGTTCTTCTAGTTCATTAGGTTCTTCCTCTGATTCCACTTCTTCTCAACCTCATACAACTACCATGTCAGGTGCCAATGCAGGTGCAGGAGGCTAACTAGCCGGTGGTTGTAGCCCTAATCCTGGAGTCAATTCTAGTGGAACCACTACAATAACCGTCCCAGCTACTCCTTTTATACCTTTTATGGTAGGTTTAAGCCTTCCCGATTTTATCCAGTTAATCAATGACCCCATACTCCACAATGCAGGTTTTTCATCTATGCCAACTAAGCTTCCTTCTGACATTCCTATGTTTGAAGGAAACAATGGAGAAGACCCCATCAATCATGGTTGATCCTTTCATATGTGGTGTTCATCTAATTCCATCACCAATGACTCCATTCTCATTCGGTTGTTCCAACGCATGCTCACTAGAGAAGCTACGAAGTGGTATGTTGATCAACTCGTCACATATTATACCACTTTTGTGACTCTTGCTAAAGAATTTCTATCATATTTCCAATTACCCCTCCATTATGATACTGGTACCGAGTTGTTGACCACCTTTTGTCAATCTTCTTCCACCCACCTTTCTAACCATGTCCAAGAATAGCATAGAAGAAGGAGCTTGTATAGAGTTCCTACATTCGATGACCATGTCTATATGTATTGGTTTCTTAGAACGCTATTAGCTCCCATAGGTAAAGATGTTGCATCTCATTTTTCTCTGTCTGAGGAAGAATATCTCCAGGTTGCATTAAAATATGACTTGATCTATGCCCAATCTGGTTATGTTTATATAGTTTTACCAGATATTCCTAGACCTAGTGGTGCGAATGAGCTAGGGGGAATCTCATGTTGCTGAAACGGTATCTTTGGATCCCTTTCACACCCATATGATCCTCCTCACATCACGTATTATTACCCCCTAGAGGGAACCGATTCCTTCAACACTTATCCCCCCTCCAAGCAACTTGTATCCCGGTTAAAGCACGCCTTATGCATTTACTCGGTTGCATCGGTCGATGCCGAGTTCAACTATTTCTCAACATGTTTACCAAAAATTTTCCCCATCTCCTTTTTACCATTATGTGCGGCCCTGACTCTCCGGCCCCTCTAGCATCGGCGTCCCTGCCTCCTGCACCCTTCTCGACCTTTTCCATAACAGCCACCGCCTCCTCAAGGTCAAGTGTATGATCAACATAGTGTGACTAATCCCCCTAATTCTAGGAAAAAATAATCAAGGAAAAGGATTTTGGGAAAAATACTGAGAGGGGGGGGGGGTGAATCAGTATTTAGAGCTGACTAAAAACATTTTACTTTTATGCATTTAATTCTTTACTTAGATCATTGCATCATTCATTCATCAGATATTTAATAAGCAGTAATCATGAGTAGTAAAAACAGAATCAACCATCACACATAAGCAACACACATGAACACCGGTATTTAAGGTGGAAAACCAATTCGGGAGAAAACCACCGCTGCTGTCGTCTCAGTCTTCAATATTTATTATAAAGAAAACTTCTTACAATTTTGTGCTGGCGCAGACTTATACCAGCACGCAGGCACCAACCTGCAGAAGGCTACAACCTTCTCTCGTTCTCCAGTTACTACTGGAAGGGAGCTCCAACCCCCTGATCTCGTTTACCAGCCTTTCCTGGAAGGGAGCTTTGACCCCCTGATTTTAACACCAGCTTCTACTGACAGAAAGTGTCCAATTTCATACAGAAGACTTCATCCCTCAAATCCACCAACTTTATTCAATTTATTCATTAGACTTGCACCAGGTCTTCATCATTTCTTTTGCAACTCTTCCTAGAGATTCATCATTTCTAGATCTAGAGATCTTGTACCTTCATCATATTCACCGGTGCATCATCGATTCAGATCTATCAGAGTTCAATCATGCAGATATCTCTTAAAGATATTTATTCATTAATAACCCCTCTACATGCACACATTGCACTGTAATCGTCTTCTCCTTATATAATATTGCCTTTATCAATACCATGAGTAGAAAACCACTCAACCGCTAATGGTATTCATATTAAAGATCGAACCAATCCAAATTGAAATCCAAATCTTCGTTCTTCCATGCACGAATCATCCCAAAGGTAATCTTTATCTATGCCAAATAATACTATAGCCAAGGTTAAGTAACATTAACGTGCCGCTGATGGTTTTCTTTCTTTTATTGGAATTTTATTTATCAAATTCGTGGAATTTGATAAATAAATATTATTCACAACCTTTGGCAATTAAATATATAATAGAAATTTATATTAATAACCGACGCTTTTATCAAATGGATTTTAAATAGACCTTTGGTTCCGGCCCCACATACATAATCGATGGCCTAATCAATATAATTTAAAACTGGGGCCCACCGCTAACGATCGTTTCCATCCGACGGCGAAGAGCACATCGCTCGGTCTTCAGATGATCCGACGGATATCGTTCGTTGATGATTCACATATGATAATGCGCGATGGCATGTCTTACCTTGGGTAACCTTCACACATCTATAGTAAATGAACACCGTCCGATGACCCCTTCCTAGATCAACGACGTTCAATAATATCGCTCGGCTTCTTTGGTCGAACATTAACATGCGATGGCGCGCTTTTGATAGCGTTTTTCGTGGGTCCACCTTTGCTACGTGTCAATGTTTCTATGGAATCTCTCCCCAACCAGGAAATACCGCCTATCACTGAAGGGTGGTGTGCTAAAACCCGGAAACCGCCTTCACTATTCACTCGGTCACGGTTCCGCTCTTCCACGCAGGGTTCCGTCGCACTTCCTTTTGTTATGTTCCATCTCTAAGTTCCATTCATGATTCCAAAGGGTTAGTCTGTGTTCCACCGAAATTTCAATGCCAAATACTCTGTTTTAGTTCTTCCGCGTTATAACTGATTTTCTCTCGCTCCTCGTTCCTTTCTCCATGAAAGCCAGTCAGCTCCTTACTAATAGCGTAGACTCATATCATATATTCAACGAATATATAACTCCACTGTCTACCAGTTTGGATACACTGTCGACCGTATTAACATCGGTTCGTCGAACAACATACAGATCACCATTAATCCTCTCACAGGGTTTCTTACTTATCACGGATTCCATCAGGGTGCATACATATGTTCACACATGAATTACCATTTACTAGAACATTCACTTATTCTTTTCTATCTACTCTGTCTCTGGACAATTCTGTTGCTAATTTGCTTTCCTCTTTTCATGGTTACTGTTTTAGATGCTCCTTCTTTGCCAATTCCTTTGCCATCAATGAAAACATTTCCAACAATCTCCCCCTTTGGCATTGATGGCAACACTCTGCCTCTGTTTGTCTTATAGAAGCCCCTTGAATCTAATTTAATAAATCAAGTTTCTTTTGAGGTCCGGTGCCATACATATTGTGGGGCCAATAATACCAAGATTCTATGTACCGATAATACCATGCTCCCCCTGAGATCATGCTGCATCTTCTAACAAAATTAGAATGCCAATAATGCATTCTTTCCACAAGACCAATGCTCCCCCTTAACTTGTGCATCCAGAGATACCCAACAGCACAGCAGCTGTGCTGAAGAATGCTGACCCAAAAGAAATTTGTCAGCAACTACCCATACACGGTTTTCTGTCTTTCAGTAAAACCACGTATTCAATTAATCTTTTGTAGTTAAGTAGATTTGATCTTCTACATGACAGAGACTACTCACAGCTTCTGTCTGAGATATTTGAATGCTTCCCTGGGTAAAGGTTTGGTAAATATATCAGCAAATTGTTCTTTGGAGGGCACATATTCCAACTTTACCTTTTGCTCAAGCACTTGTTCACATAAGAAGTGATACTTGATGGGAATGTGCTTGGTCTTGGAATGCATAACAGGATTCTTTGAGATACTGATGGCACTAGTGTTATCACACATAATGGATATAGGAGGTGAACATTTGATTTGAAAGTCTTGTAATGTTTGCATCATCCAAAGAAGTTGAGTGCAACATGATGCGGCAGCCACATATTCTGCTTCTGTTGTAGATAAGGCAATAGAGCTTTGCTTCTTGCTGAACCAAGATACTAACCGGGGCCCCATATAGAATGCACCACCATTAGTGCTTTTCCGATCATCAACATTTCCAGCCCAATCTGCATCAGTGTATGCATGAAGAGTAAGATCAACATTCTTTGGATACCATAGTCCAAAGTCTCGAGTTCCTTGTAGATATTTGAATATTATTTTCATAGCCTGAAGGTGAGACTCTTTTGGATTAGCTTGGAATCGTCCAACAATCCCAACTGCATGCATAATGTCAGGTCTTGTCCCAGTGAGATAAAGTAGACTTCCTATCATAGATCTGTATTTTGGTTGATTCACCGTGGGGGAATCATCATTAGAACTGAGATTACATCTGGTTATCATTGGTGTACTTACAGGTTTGCAATCTTCCATGCCATACTTCTTCAAGATTTTCTTAAGATATTTTTCTTGTGATAAGAATATGCCATCTGTTGCTTGTTGCACTTGCAAGCCAAGAAATAATGTTAGTTCCCCAAGTAAAGACATTTCAAATTCTTGCTGCATATCAGAAGCAAATTTCTGACTCATAGACTCTTCATTACTTCCAAAAATGATATCATCAACATATACAACCACAATCAATAGTTTATCATTTTCAGTTTTTGTGTATAAGTTGCTATCAGCATACCCCTTTGAAAATCCTTGTTGATGAAGATATTTGTCAAGACGATAGTACCATGCCCTTGGAGCTTGTTTGAGACCATATAGAGCCTTTTTAAGTCTACAAACAATTTTTTCATCATTTCCCAAAATGAATCCTTCTGGTTTTTCTATATAAACTTCTTCTTCTAGATCACCATTGAGAAAAGCAGATTTAACATCCATTTGATAAAATTTGATTTGTTGGAAGCTTGAAAAAGCAAGAAACATTTCTTATGGCTTCAAGTCTGGCTACAGGAGCAAAATTTTCTTCAAAGTCTATACCTTCTTGTTGAGCATACCCCTTGCAAACAAGTCTAGCTTCATTTCTTATAACATCCCCATTCTCATTTAACTTGTTTTTGAATATCCATTTAATTCCTATGACATTTTTGTCATGAGGTCTTGGTACTAATTCCCAAGTGTGATTCTTTTCAATTTGATCAAGCTCTTCATTCATGGCTTGAATCCAACATTCATCTTTGCTAGCTTGACTGACATTGTGTGGTTCAATAGTGGACAGAAATGCCAGATTTCTAGAAGATCCCACAAGAGTCCTTCTTGTTTGTACACCTGATCCCTTTTCTCCCAAAATTTGAGATTCTAGATGATTCTTTTGAACATATCTGGATGGAGCTTTTTCAGATAAATCATCTTCAAGTTCTTCATTGGGTTCACTGTCTATATCATTCCTATTTGATGTAGAAGGATATATGTCATCACCATCTTCATCTGTTGTTTGTTTTTCTTCTTTTGGAGCTGCAGGAGACTCATCAATAACAACATCAATACATTCAACAATCTTTCGAAGTCTTTTATTGTAACATTTATATGCTCTACTTCTAGAGGAGTAACCAAGAAGTATTCCTTCATTTGCTCTGGGTTCAAAATTTCCAAGTTTTTCATCATTATTTTTGATAAAGCATTTGCTTCCAAAAATTCTAAAATGATTTATAGTGGGAGGATTACCATACCAGAGTTCATATGGAGTTTTATCACTATTTACATGAACATGTGCCTTGTTGAGAATGTTTACTGCTGTATGTGCTGCTTCTCCCCAAAATGTGTCAGGGTTCCGGAATCATCAAGCATAGCTCTAGCCATTTGTTGAACTGTTCTATTCATTCTTTCAGCAACACCATTTTGTTGTGGAGTGCCAACTATAGAAAATTGTCTTTTTATGCCATGTTGTTCACAAAATTCAAGGAATTCATCTGATGTATATGCTCCTCCTTGATCAGATCTGAGACACTTGATTTTTAGATCTAATTCATTCTCAACTAGTGCTTTGAAGATCTGAAATTTCTCAAATGCTTCATCTTTGTGTTTAAGTAGCCCAATCCAACACATTCTAGAGAAATCATCAATAAATAAGATATAGTATTGTTCACCACGTGGTGAATTTTTCCTCACAGGTCCACATATGTCAGTATGAATGATTTCAAGAGGCTTACTTGATGATCCTTCCTTGGCATTAAATTTTACTCTGGTTTTCTTACCGAATTGGCAATATTTGCATATGATATTTTTAGGTAGAGTAATATTAGGAAGATCACGGACAGCTTTAAGTCTGCTTGATTTGTTTATTTGAGAGAAGCTCAGATGCCCCAACCTTCTATGCCATAGCCAGTTTTCTGAAGATTTACTCAAGTAACATTGTTCTTTGAAGTTCTTCAATACATACAGCTTGCTTGGAGTTCTTTTTCCTTTTATAATTGTTTTACCTGTATCAAGATCACGTACCACACATTCTTTTGAACTAAAGACAACTTCAGTTCCTTGATCACACATTTGACTTACACTTAATAGGTTATGCTTTAATCCATCCACATACATGACATTATTAGCTTTCACCTTTTCTTTTAGAAAAATAGACCCTTTTCCCTTAATGACAGCAGGAGTATAATTTCCAAATGTAACATTCTTCTCTTTTTCTAGAGCACTATATGCAAGAAGTTTGTTTTTGTCACCTGTCATGTGTTTAGAGCATCCACTATCAATGTACCATTGATTTTCTTCACCTTCTGCAAATAAGGCTATGCCACAATTTTCAACTTGTAATTCCTTCTTTTTCCACACTTTGGAGCTTGAAGGACATTGCTCTTTTGTCTGGATTTTGCTTCTGCATTCAGATTCTTCATGGCCAAATTTATTGCAATACGCACATTCAACTTCATTTTGAAGAGGAGAAAAGTTGTTATATGTATTCTTCTTTGTTCCAATATCAATCCTTTTCTTTCTTGCTTCTCTTTTCATGATGGTTTTATATGCAACACATTGAGCAAATTTATGACCAAAATTGTGACATGAGAAACATTGTCCATTGAAGAAGAAATTTCTTTGATCATGAAATCTTTTACTCGAATTTACCTGTTGATTAGAGTTTTTTTGAAATGTATTCTTGTTAGTGTTCTTTGAATTGAAATGGTCATGCTTTACCTGTAAAGATTCTTTATTCCCTTGCTGAGTGGCAGAATGTTGTATGCTGGTTGTAGCTGCTTTTAGATAATTTGGTGCTGAAGCCTGAGAAGATTCTCCGATATATCCAAGACCTGTCTTTATAAGAGGAGAACGTTGTACCTTGATAATCTCATCTAAGGTTTCAGATCCTTTAGCAAATCTAAGATTCAAAATCTTCATTTTCTCAATTTCTTTTCTTAGACTTACTATTTCACATTCTAATTTCTCATTGTGTTTCTCCTTTCCTTCAAGCTGATTTTTCAGAGTTTCTATGGATATTTTACTTTCTTCTGAGCATATTTTAGTTTCTTCTAAGCATATCTTGAGTTGATTGAGTTCATCAAGCAAATAATTATCCTCCAAAGCATCCATAAAGGTATCTTTTTCTTCTTTAGATTCTTTTTCAAATGCCATGAGAAGTCTAAGATCTTGTTCACATTCTTCCTCACTGTCAGATAACCCATCACTGTCTTCATGAGTATAGTAACTTTTTCTAGTGCTAAACCGACTCTTATTCCTTCTTGCTACTTCTTTTCCTTTTTCATGTGTTTCTTTGTGAGGACACTTAGCAGCATAATGACCCACTCTTCCACAAGAAAAACATTTGAAAGGAAGCTTACCTTTGAACCGTCCTGTACCAAGTTGGAGTTTCTTTACAAAATTTACCTCATCTTATTCTAAGATATACCCTGATCCTTCTGTCTCTTGTACTTCTTTCCCTTTTGTAGAAGCTCTAAAGATGGTTTATTTGACTTCAGATGGTCCTCCTCTTCTCATTTCATATGCAGTTAGTATGCCATGAAGTTGTACCACAGTAAGATTTTGAAGATCCTGTTTTTCTTCAAGAGGAGAAACTTTTGACTCAAATTTTTTTGTTAGTGATCTTAAAAATTTCTCGACCAAAGTAGATTCGGTTATTGTTTCTCCCAGATTTCTCATACGATTTACAATATCATCAAGACGTAAAAAGAAATTAGCAATGCTCTCCTCATTATGCATTTTTAGATTCTCATATTGAATTCTGAGAGTTTGGAGTTTAACACTTTTTACCTTTGCATCACCTTCATAACTTAGGATGATTTTGTCCCATATTGCCTTTGTTGTATTCAGCTGCATAACTTTGACAAATTCTGATTCAGTTAGACTTCCCAATAGAGCATTGACCGCTTTTGCATTCGTTTCGTAATTCTTTCTTTCTGTTGGATCTGTTGGTACTGCAGCTGGATATTGATATCCTCCTTCAACTATAGCCCATACATCTGCTCCTAGAGACTGAAGATAGGATCGCATCCTTGTTTTCCAGAAGATTAAGTTGTTTCCGTTGAAGAGCGGAGGCCTAATAGATGCTGTTCCTTCTTGATTGTTCATCTTGATTTATCTTCCTTCTAGCGGCTAAGCTTTTTCAGAAGGACCTACTCTGATACCAATTGTTGGGAAAAATACTGAGAGGGGGGGGGGGGGTGAATCAATATTTAGAGTTGACTAAAAACATTTTACGTTTATGCCTTTAATTCTTTACTTAGATCATTGCATCATTCATTCATCAGATATTTAATAAGCAGTAATCATGAGTAGTAACAACAGAATCAACCATCACACATAAGCAACACACATGAACACCAGTATTTAAGGTGAAAACCCAATTCGGGAGAAAACCACCGCTGCTGTCGTCTCAGTCTTCAATATTTATTATAAAGAAAACTTCTTACAATTTTGTGTTGGCGCAGACTCATACCAGCACGCAGGCACCAACCTGCAGAAGGCTACAACCTTCTCTCGTTCTCCAGTTACTACTGGAAGGGAGCTCCAACCCCTTGATCTCGTTTACCAGCCTTTCCTGGAAGGGAGCTTTGACCCCTTGATTTTAACACCAGCTTCTACTGACAGAAAGTGTCCAATTTCATACAGAAGACTTCATCCCTCAGATCCACCAACTTTCTTCAATTTCTTCATTATACTTGCGCCAGGTCTTCATCATTTCTTTTGCAGCTCTTCCTAGAGATTCATCATTTCTAGATCTAGAGATCTTGTACCTTCATCATATTCACCGGTGCATCATCGATTCAAATCTATCAGAGTTCAATCATGCAGATATCTCTTAAAGATACTTATCCATTAATAACCCCTCTACATGCACACATTGTACTGTAATCGTCTTCTCCTTATATAGTATTGCCTTAATCAATACCATGAGTAGAAAACCACTCAACCGCTAATGGTATTCATATTAAAGATCGAACCAATCCAAATTGAAATCCCAATCTTCATTATTCCATGCACGAATCATCCCAAAGGTAATCTTTATCTACGCAAAATAATACTATAGCCAAGGTTAAGTAACATTAACGTGCCGTTGATGGTTTTCTTTCTTTTATTGGAATTTTATTTATCAAATTCGTGGAATTTGACAAATAAATATTATTCACAACCTTTGGAAATTAAATATATAATAGAACTTTATATTAATAACTAGCGCTTTTATCAAATGGCTTTTAAATAGACCTTTGGTTCCGGCCCCACATACATAATCGACGGCCCAATCAATATAATTTAAAACTGGGGCGCAGCGCTAACGATTGTTTCCATCCGACAGTGAAGAGCACATCGCTCGGTCTTCAAATGATTCGACGGATATCGTTCGTTGATGATGCACGTATGATAACACGTGATGGCGCGTCATACCTTGGGTAACCTTCGTGCATCTATAGTAAATGAACACCGTCCGATGACCCCTTCCTAGATCAACGATGTTCAATAATATTGCTCGACTTCTTTGGTCGAACATTAACGTGCGATGGCGCGCTTTTGATAGCGGTTTTCGTGGGTCCACCTTTGCTACGTGTCAATGTTTCTATGGAATCACTCCCCAACTAGGAAATACCGCCTATCACTGAAGGGTGGTGCGATGAAACCCGGAAACCGCCTTCACTATTCACTCGGACACGGTTCCGCTCTTCCACGCAGGGTTCCGTCGCGCTTTCTTTTTTTATGTTCCACCTCTAAGTTCCATTCATGATTCCAAAGGGTTAGTCTATGTTCCACTGAAAGTTCAATGCCAAATACTCTGTTTTAGTTCTTCCGCGTTATAACTGATTTTCTCTCGCTCCTCGTTCCTTTCTCCATGAAAGCCAGTCAGCTCCTTACTAATAGCGTAGACTCATATCATATATTCAACGAATATATAACTCCACTTTCTACCAGTTTGGATACACTGTCGACCGTATTAACATCGGTTCCTCGAAAAACATACAGAGCACCATTAATCCTCTCACAGGGTTTCTTATCACGGATTCCATCAGGGTTCATACATATGTTCACACATGAATTACCATTTACTAGAACATTCACTTATTATTTTCTATCTACTCTCTCTCTAGACAATTCTGTTGCTACTTTGCTTTCCTCTTTTCAGGGTTATTGTTTCAGATGCTCCTTCTTTGCCAATTCCTTTGCCATTAATGACAACATTTCCAACAAAGGAAACCAGAACCAACCAGTGTAGGGTAACAAAGGTCACCAAAGTAATCAACCAAACACACCCCAAGGGAACCAGCCTAACACTGCAAACCAATAACAGGGCGATCAACCCAATCATAACAAGACCCTTTGTATGAAAAAACGTTCATGTTGTGGTGTACATGGCCATTATACTCATGATTTTCCCCTTTTACCCCAGATGCGCCAGTTGTGGGAAGCCCAAGCAACGTCTAGAGGACAACAACCCCCAATGTCACTTCCTCCAAACACTGCGCTACCTCAACCGGCTATGTTCAGTAATCCTTTTCCTCTGTAAGAATATGTTGTTATCAAACCACCTCAAGGTCAAGTTTCTCCTCAATCTAAGTAGTTTGGTATCCCTGATTACCATATTCTCATGATGAAATTTGATGAGGTACCGTTGATGTCAACCTTCAGACTCAGTCACGCCAGTATGACAAGAAACCCACTACATCTGCAACTGAGTCCCAAACCAAAGTATTCAAAAATTACATTCTGACACCAAATGTTCCCTTACAGATCCCTCAGCCTAAATCATAGGTCATTCCCAAGATCCCCAAAGGGCCATTATGCTGAAATTTTTCTTATTCCAAAGTCGCCCACACATAAAGCATCGTAGATAACTTGGCGTAGTCTCTTGTCTCCATGCCAATGCTAGAAGTCCTCCGGACATGCCCATCACAATGAAAATATCTACTATCTTCTCTGAGCACTATGGATCCTTCAGATGATCATTTGATTGTATTTGATGTTGACAAGTCAGAACATCCCCCTTTACCCTCATTCGTTGACTTCCCAATACCAGTTAAGATCTGTAATGCTCATGTCCAACGATGTATCATGGACGAGGACACATCCACCTGTGCGATGTCTGCCTATGTTGGGAAGAAAATCGAGTCCCCCAATCTGTCCCCATCCACCATCACTTTGGGTGGATAGAGAAGCAATCCAAACAAGCAAAATATGCAATCCCAACAAGAACAAGAATGATGAAAAGGATATGTACTCTATTGAATCCCTTGCAAGCCCCTATTGTTATGTCTCTGTGATGATGTCTAGGATTTTTGGTCAGCCAGACACTACTCGATTTTTAGTATAATGGGCCCCTCTCATGGAGGAAACTACAGATTCCTATGTTATGGTTTCGGGAAATAGTCTATCTAATAATATTTCCACTCAGATTTTAGAATATAGGAGAAATGGCTCCATCTCTTCCAAAAATTTCCCCCATTCTATATGAGCGACTATATCATGGATGTTATGTGTTTTACCTCAGATTTTCCATCCATGGGCTAGAAATGGACTACCTAAGACCCTCTACCTATTCATATATTTCATAGTATGTTGTGGGAATCTAAGTATGAGAACCACTTTTACAAAATTTTCCATGGAGTCATTCTCCTGTTGTTTCAAGCTGTTTTTAATGAGAAATCCCCCAGATTATCAAAAGAGGCTCAAGTTGATTTTTCCTCTATAGGAAAATGGTTTGGTGAAGAGTTATTTACCTATGTATTATTATTTGGGATCTTAGCTCGACCACGCGTTTTTCCCCTGTATGTTCCTGACAAGATTCTCACAAGAGAAGTTGCATATCAGACTATTAGAAACGACCTAACCAAATTTCTGAAAGAGGCCAAGAAATCATCATGGCCTTCTTTTCCTATTAATTGTGGTGTTTATGGACTCGATAATTACAAGCATGGTGTTGTATAGATTGGTCAGATTGAATGTTGAAGTTATTCAAAATTCCAAACAGGGAGTATGATCCAATTAAAGTTGCCAATAATTTCACTACCTAAGTGAAATTTAGGCCTCTTGTGCACAAAGACGATGATTTTGATGACCTATTTGAGTCTGTCGACAATTATCCTACAGTTCAAAATTTTGCAGCCTTACGCCTCCATCCACAGAAATTACTCAAGTTTAAACAATATAGGAAAAAGACATTGGAAGAAATTCCATTAAAATTTTTGGATGTATCACAACCATTAGCTCAGAAGGAAAAGGAAAGTGAGCCTACAACTAAGGATATTGAAGTCCTTAGCACAACATACCAAGATAAATAAGCCGAAGTTCAAACTATGGATTTGTATTTCCCGAGTAATCTAAAGGATGTTTGGAAGGATTTTGATCTAAAAGTCCAGGAAGAACAAACAACTACCATTAATGATCAGAAACAAATTGTGCATACTCCACAAACTAAAAATCAGGACTCGTTCACTGGTGAGCCCTCTGAAAAATTAGTAAGAACAAAAAGAGTGGAATTCATCCCAGCCTTCCCCACCACCAAAATTGTTCTTAACATTGAAGAAATTCCTCCTTTGGACATTTTATACAGTCCAAAACACAAGGCGTTTATGAGTCGACAGAAGAAAAGAAGAAGATCAAAGCAATCCCAACCCCTTGTCCAAGGAAATGTATCAATGGATGTTGTTTGGAAATACATTCAGGCAGACCCTTCACAAGATTTAACTCACCTAACTCATTTCGCAGGAGCTTATGCTTTTGCAACCATTGACAAAGCCTCAGAAGTTCAATATTTGATGAAACAAAAGGATGAGAAAATCATCCTGTTAGGTTCCTATAATAATAGGATTCATAATTTTGAATTGACTATGATTAGTCTTGTAATATTGTACATACGTTTTCTTTTTGCAATTTTTTTTTCCCATATTAAAAATAAAAAAATGTAAAGAGGGTGAAGTCTTAAAAGAAAAATCTAAGGACTAATAAAAGAAAAAGATCAAAAAAGAATATAAGATATGAACCCCACCCAAAAAAAGAAGATAAAAAATAGATCCTGGAAGTGATGCAAATTCAAATGCCGCTACTTTTTACTTTGCTTTGCAAAATAAGATTGTGTGCAGCTTGTTAAAAATGCCACAATCCATTATAGTCAAACAACTTAATCTTGATTATTCATGCTTTAAATTTCATGCTAATAGTTAGAGAATAAAGATATAGTGAAACTGTTTAATCTTGGAAAATCAGTAGTTAGGTAGAGAATAATAAATGATGTCAACAGTTTAATCTGAGCCACTGGAAGTCATAAGGTTAGAATTAGATAGTTTTCTTATTGAAAAGAAAAGATAAAGGGTCCGCAAGCTCAAATGCACCCAAATAATTGAAGAAAAAATGTTAGGGTAAAATATGGGTAGGTAGATTACTGTTACAAGGCATGGAAAGCAACAATTTGGTCATTTCATATCACTAATGTCCCTCAAAATCCCCTCCCTTAGCTAAAAACCCTAATGTCACTTGCAAAAAGGCATTTTTTCCCTTGTAAAAATACCCCTTCCCCTTCATATTAACCTTTCTCCATTACTTCACTCTTTTTTTCCTTACTAAACCCCTCTTTCCCTAGATTAAAATCCATTTTCATTTGAAAAGTAAATAATCCTTTTACTAATTTCCCTTTTTTCAAAAAACCCCCTAAAATACATTTATCCTAAGTATTTGTTTAAAGTAATATATCGGGTCCCACTATGAAACATCCCTTCCTAATATCACTTTTTACATTAAAATCTTAGTGTATTTTATACATCCCACATTACATTAATTAACCTCCCTTTTCATTAACCTTAGTTTAATACATATAGTTAAACTCATTCCCGCATATATTACTTATTAACCCACATTATTATATTAACTCCCATTATACCTTTAACCTGTATTATATTAATTCCCACTATTATAAAGTCCCGACCCAGTTATAGACTATGCTAAACCCGACCATTGTATATTTTTAAACCCTTTTAATATATCATATAACCCATCGCATTGACTTAAAACCCCAGCCCCACTCTTATCAGATCCCTGATGAATTCCTCTCATTTGCCCATCCGTCTGATCATGATTGAGCAGATCCAATGACCAATATCATTTTTTTCATCCTCGATCACCCAAACATTAACACTGCCGAGACCTTGCGAAATAAGTTTTTTTCACAACCCCGCTCCCTGCTACGTGGCAGCATATGATTCCATCGCATCCCCAAAAGAATACGACCTACCTACTTTTCATCGTGCGAAAACCACTCTATTGTTTTTCTCTTGTACGAATAATACCACCGCTCCCATTTGAAATTAACTTCGCGCCCATATGTTTAACCACTGTTGGTTAAAACATAAAAAGTCGCCCTTTCCATCCTTTCACCATTATTCTGTTACAGTTTGCGGATATTATCCCCTACCGACTTATTCTCAAGGCGAAAAAGCTCTACTGACCTGTTTCAAAGATATTTAACCAGAATTCAAGACCTTTTAACACCAGAAGCCAGTGCAGAATCAACCTGAAGCAGTATAAAGACGCTTCAAGCCTCAGAAAGCCTCAACTACGCATGACAACCCTTATGTATACCAGAGCTTCATTCTTGAGTATTCTTGAAGAGCCAAGGCCATTTTTTAAGCTAAAAGAAATTAATTCAGTCATTTGAACCATTTTAGGAGCTTTACAGGCCATATAAAATCCACTGTTGTATCTTAAACCCTTTCTACATAATAATTTAATCTTTTCAGAGTATTTTGAAGGGCCTGATCCTATTTATTGAACCAGAAAGTGATTAATTGATAAAATCAAACAAATAATGGCTTCCCAAGGTATTGTAACAGTCAATACCCTACAACCTCTAGTTGTAGATGTGGAACATATCCCCATTGTAGACAGAGACTTCAAAATTAGTGACCCTGTCACTAATTTTTACCTCCTTGAGCTCCACTGCTGGAGCAATGAAAAGTCAATTGACCAAGCTGATGAGGTTTTCCTTTAGGAGTCCAATCTGCCCAAGTATGTTTTCCCACAAAGCTTCCAGTGTCCAGAGGTTATCAAACTCTGTCAAACCAGTTATTTTCCTGATCAAAGAGCCATTGTAACCCCTGGTAAAGAGATTTTATTCACCATCACAGTTGAATCAATAAACCAAATGCTATAAATTCAACCTAGGCCTGATGAAGCCCCACTGTCTATTGAGACCCTCACACAATTGTATCTAAATCTGGACTTCCCTAAGAGGTTCCATATATTCCAAACATTCATTCCCACATCAGAAGAAACTCCCAATACTATTCTTCCTTATCCAACAACTATATTCTCTGAGAGAACCCGACATATCATCACAATGTTGTCTTGTATTTTGGGTTATTTTACTGATGAGCATGTTGATGCTTCAGTCCTAGGTTTTCTATCTATTTTATCCCCTGGTCAACCTCCTGCTTCTATATTCAATTTTTCCCAGTACCTATTTGATACAATCCATGAACAACTTGTTAAAATGTTTGAAGAAGGTGTCTTCAAGTATTCATCAATTTTGTTCCATATGTTCCTATACTTTCAATCTGAAATATTTACAATTGACCTTAAAAAAATGGATGCTGAAGGTAATCCTTAGTCAGTGGTCTTTTGGACTTCATTAATCATGAAAGATTCAATAGATTTTACATACAAATACTTCACTGACTCATTCATCTATCCAATTGTCAACATGCTGAACAACAACATTCAACCAAGAGTCAGTGATGGGATTAAAAATGTCTTACAGTTATCAGAAAACAGTAAGACAGGAGATTGTTATCTTTACCAAAACCACACTTTGATTAGAGTTTATGGTTGTTAGCTAACCCCATATAAACTGCCAAAATACCTCCCAGTGAGGTTATTTTCTCTTGAATATATAAGGTCGATTCTTAACTCTGATGAAGTTAACTTTCTATTAGACAAGAACAAAACAAAATTTAAGATAAAAAACCAGATTGGTCCCTTCATTTGTAATAATAGGACTGCTCACTAGTACATATGGTCAAAATTCCGACACTTTAGTTCCAACACTTTTGACATATTGTCGGAAATTTCCCCAATTTTGACCAATTTTTTTAATCCCGCCAACAAGCGTCGCTATAGCGACGGTTTGTGAATATCATTGGAAGAGCGACATTTAGGGAAACCGTCGGTATTGCGACGTTTAGGGACACATTGTTGGCATTACGATGTTTTAGCACGAACTGTCGGTCTTGTGACGTTCCAGTCCCAACTTTCGGTATTGCGACGTTCATGGAAACCATCGGTATTGCGACGTTTAGGGGAAAACTATTGGTGTTGGGACATTGAAGGAGTATGCGTCAGTCTTGCGACATGTAGGAGACACACCATCGGTCTTGTGATGGTTTAGGAACAATGTTAGGGTTTAGGGTTAGGAACAATGTTCAGGAGTTATGGTTTAGGGTTTAGGAAGAATGTGTCCAGTTGTGTGATCAGGTTTAAGGTTTAGGAACAATGTGTCCATTCCTGTGATCAAGTTTAGGGTTTAGGAACAATGTGTCTGGTATTGTGATCAGGTTTAGGGTTTAAGAACAATGTATCTGGTCCTGTGATCGGGTTTATGGTTTAGGAACAATGTGTTCGGTCGTCATGTGATCAAGTTGTGTGAGAGCACCCAAGGAAACGCATTCGGGTGAGCCTGGTTGGGCTTGGTCTAGTCATGCCGTGTGAGGCCACCCAATGAAACACGTTCAGGTCAGGTCATGTCGTACTGTTAGGGCACCCAAGGAAACATGTTCGGGAGCGTCGGGTCGGGTTTGGTGATCAGGTCGGGTCGTGTGAGGGTGGTCGTATCAAAAATTCTAAGTTGTGACTGCCTGTGTTGCTTGTGAACATTTGTGCGATCCGTTTTCCGTTTGCTCCCTTGTGTGCCCTAATTCGTTCGAGCGGGTCGGGTCGTGCTGTGTGAGGGGGCCATAGGAAGCACGTTTGGGTCAGATCATGTGAGGGAGGCCATATTTAAAATCCTAAGTTATGACCGCTTGTGTCCCTTGTGAACGTTTGTGTGACCCGTTTGTCATTTTCTCCCTCGTGCCTTCGACGTTCGGGTGGGTGATCGAGTCAGGTCGGGTAAAGTGATGGTGCCCAGGGAAACGCGTTCAAGTCGAGTTGGGTCAGGTCATGCCGTACTATGAGGGCGCCCAAGGAAACACGTTTGGGCAGATAGGGTCTGGTCGGGTCATGTGAGGGTTCCCAATAAGGAACGTGTCTGGCCAGGTCGGGTCGTGTCGGGCCGTGTGAGGGCACCTAGGCCAGAAACGCATTTGGACGGGTCGACTGGAGTCGTGTGTCGATGGCTCTCAAGGAAAAGTGTTTGGGTCAGGTCAGGCTGGGTCATGTCATATTGTGAGGGTGCCCAAGGAAACACATTTGGGCAGGTCACGTCGGGTCAGGCCGGGTCGTGCCATGTGAGGTTGCCCAAGGAAACACGTTTGGGCAGGTCGAGTCAGGTAGTGTGAGGGTGGTCATATAAAAAATGCTAAGTTGTGACCGCCCATGTTGCTTGTGCACATTTGTGCGATCCGTTTTCTGTTTTCTCCCTTGTGCACCCTTCATTTGGGTGGGTCAGGTCATGGTGTGTGAGGGTGCCACAGGAAACGTGTTCGGCTCAGATCGTGTGAGGGAGGAAATATCAAAATTGCTAAGTTATGACCACATGTGTGCCTTGTGAACATTAGTGCTACTCGTTTTTCATTTTCTCCTAGCTCGTACCTTCGATGTTTAGGTGGTTCGGGTGATCAGGTCGGGTCAAGTCGTGTGATGGCGCCCAAGGAAACGTGTTTTGGTTGGGTCAAGCCGGGTCATGCCATATTGTGAGGGCGCCCAAGGAAATGCATTCGGGCAGGTCGGTTTGGGTCGGATCTGGTTAGGTCGTGCCGTGTGAGGCCACCCAAGGAAACACGTTTGGGTGGGTCAATTCAGGTATTCATGTGAGGGTGGTCGTATAAAAAATGCTAAGTCATGGTTGCTCGTGTTGTTTGTGCATGTTTATGCGATCCGTTTTCTGTTTTCTCCCTCATGTGCCCTTCATTCCAGCCGGTCGGGTCGTACTGTCTGAGGGCGCCACAAGAAACGCGTTCGGGTTAGATCGTGTGAGGGAGGCCGTATAAAAAATGCTAAGTTATGACTGCCAGTGTGCCTTGTGAACGTTCGTGTGACCCATTTGTCGTTTTCTCCCTTGTGCCTTTGATGTTCGGACAAGTTGGGTCGAGTCGGGTTGGGTTGCGTGATGGCACCCAAGGAAACGCGTTTGGGTCGGGTCACGCCGGGTCATGCCATATTATGAGGGCGCCCAAGGAAACACATTCGGGTGGGTCGGGTCGGGTCGAGTCCAGTTAGGTCATGCCGTGTGAGGCCGACCAAGAAAATGCGATTGGGCGGGTCGAGTAAGGTAGTCATGTGAGGGTGGTCGTATAAAAAATGCTAAGTTGTGGCTTCCCGTGTTGCTTATGCATGTTTGTGCGATCCACTTTTTGTTTGCTCCCTTGTGCACCCTTCATTTGGGCGGGTCGGGACATGCTGTGTGAGAGCGTCACAGGAAACGCGTTCGGGTCGGATCGTGTGAGGGAAGCTGTATCAACAATGCTAATAAATGATCGCCCGTGTGCCTTGTGAACGTTCGTGCGACCCGTTTGTTGTTTTCTCCTCGTTCCTTCAACATTCAGGCGGGTCAGGTTAGGTCGGGTCGTGTGATGGCATCCAAGGAAACGTGTTCAGGTTGGGTTAGGCTGGGTCATGCCGTATTGTGAGGGCGCCCAAGGAAACAAATTTGGGCAGGTCGGGTCAGGTCAGGTCTGGTTAGGTCATGCCATGTGAAGCTACCCAAGGAAACACGTTTGGGAGGGTCGAGTCAGGTAGTCATGTGAGGGTGGTCATATAAAAAATGCTAAGTTTTGGCTGCCCGTGTTGCTTGTGCACGTCTGTGCGATCCGTTTTTTGTTTACTCCCTCGTGCACCCTTCGTTCGGGTGGGTTGGGTTGTGTCGTGTGAGGGTGCCATAGGAAACACGTTCGGGTTAGATTGTGTGAGGGAGGCCGTATCAAAAATGCTAAGTTATGACCGCCCATGTGCCTTGTGAACGTTCGTGCGACCCGTTTGTCATTTTCTTCCTCATGCCTTCAACGTTCGGGCGTGTCGGGTCGAGTCGGGTCGGGTCGTGTGATCGCGCCCAAGGAAATGAGTTCGGTTCGGGTCAGGTCGAGTCATGTCATATTGTGAGGGCACCCAAGGAAACGCATTCAGGCAGGTCGGGTCGGGTTGGGTCCGGTTAGGTCGTTCTGTGTGAGGCTGCCCAAGGAAACAAGTTTGTACATGTCGAGTCAGGTATTCATTTGAGGGTGTACATATAAAAAATGCTAATTTGTGACTACCCGTGTTGCTTGTGCATGTTTGTGTGATCCGTTTTCTATTTACTTCCTCGTGCTCCATTCGTTCGAGCAGGTCGGGTGGTGCTGTGTGAGGGCGCCACAGGAAACACGTTCAGGTCGGATCGTGTGAGGGAGGCTGTATCAAAAATGATAAGTTATGACTTCCTGTGTGCCTTATGAATGTTCGTGCAACTCGTTTGTCATTTTCTCCCTCGTGCCTTTGACGTTCTGTCGAGTCGAGTTGTGTCGTGTGATGGCACTCGAGGAAACGCGTTCGGGTCAGATCAAGCCGGGTTGTGCCATATTGTGAGGGTGCCTAAGGAATGGATTCGAGCGGGTCGGGTCAGGTCAGGTCCGGTTAGGTTGTGCCATGTGAGGCCGCCCAAGGAAATGCATTTGGGTGGGTTGAGTCAGGTAGTCATGTGAGAGTGGTCATAGAAAAAATGTTAAGTTGTGGTTTCCCGTGTTGCTTGTGCACGTTTGTGCGATCCGTTTTCTGTTTTCTCCCTCGTGCGCCCTTCGTTTGGGTGGGTTGGGTCATGCCGTGTGAGGGAACCACTGGAAACGCGTTTGGGTTGGGTTGGGTTGGGTTGTTGGATGGCGCATAATTAGGAAACGTGTTAGGGTCGGATCAGCTCGGGTCATGTCATATTGTTAGGGCGCCCAAGGAAACACATTCGGGCGGGTCGGGTTGGGTCGGGTCCGGTCAGGTCGTGCGGTGTGAGGCCGCCCAAGGAAACACGTTCGGACGGGTCGAGTCGGGTTGGGTCGTGTGAGGGAGGTCATATAAAAAATGCTAAGTTGTGACCGCCTGTGTTCCTTGTGCACGTTCGCGTGACCCGTTAATTTGTCATTTTCTCCCTCATGCCTTCGATGTTTGGGTGGGTTGGGTCGTGTGATGGCACCCATTAAGGAAATCCGTTCAGAAAAAATTCATTCAAAAGGAAATGTTGATCCAATATATTTTCCACACAGGCATCCCCGACTCTCTTGTTCCTTCACATAGGAGATATTTTAATTATATTTGAGTCAATAAGGTGCCCTTACCTTAATTTTTTCAGGAAAAAATGTGCAAGGGGATCTACTTGAGCCATAGGGGCCCATGTTTCAGATAGACCTAGGGATAAATTGAGGTCATGTCCCACCACTAAATTGGAGGCAAGCATGTAAGACTTTGAGAGAATATTGTTCCAAAAAACTATCCTCTCCCGATAGGGACCATATATAGATATTGACAATTGTAAAATCTATAACCAGTTCAGTTGAAAATACCTATGCTCCAATGACCAATTCAGAACACCATGAGTTTTTCAGTTTTATGGCACTATCTTTTAACCCCAAAGATAATCCTCCTGATCTTCCTTTGGCATCCACAGTCACAAAATACCAACCTGAGAGAATTTTTATGAGGGATCTTATAACTAGATATTCGTAGCCCAGAGTCTATTGGAGCATAATCACATGATCATGTCTATAATTAAGGAAGATAGCTTTTAGAGCTAGTTTCTTATGAGTGATAGCGAACCCTCTATAATTCAAAGACAATAAAATCATTTGGAAACATGGACAGGGGTTTGTGCCGCTCTAAGCACCAGCCCTTTGAGAGATAGTTGTTTCTCATCCACTATTTCTATCATAGATTTTAATTGTGCCTTTGATATGTCAGTTTTTTGACCCCTTATTTTCTTGGGCTTTTCAGGAATAGGAAGACATCCCAACCCCCTATTAAAGGCCTCAACAGACAAGCATTTTTTATCCTACGGATGAAGGTTGTATGGGATGGTGTCAATGGATAGTTTAGGGATGGTAGTAGTGATCATGATGTCCATGGACATTATAGAAAGATTTTTTATGCACAATGGCTCATTTACTAGGGGCCTAGAAGGACTGCACGATTAAATAACATTTAATAACAGATCAAGAGTATCATGAATAGAAGGAAGGGATCGAGTGACAATACCCACCAAGTCCGGTGCAGGTTCTGCTAGAGCATGAGGGTCCTGTGCTTGGTTCAATATCTCACTGAAAAGAGGGATCTACAATTGTTCAATCTATTCATCCATCCCTTCCATCAGGATAAGCCCCTCTTCTTGTTGATGCACCACCTCTTCCATCTATACCTACATGGAACCTTATGACTGATCAGCTACCTGAGCCCGATAATCATTCCTATGGACTACCCTTTGATGACGCCTCCTGCTAATTCCTAGAGGGAAGTCTTTTACCAAATGATCACCATACTTGTGAAATATTTGGCACCGAAAAGGAAGGTGTTCGTAATCAATAATTTGGAAGAAATATTTTCCATCGAGATGTAAGTGGATTTTTTCAACCAGATCTTCTCTTGGAACAAGATGAACCAATATATGAGCCACATTTCGAGATTTTATAACCTGAAATGACATATCCACATCCAGAAAGATGCACATACTATTCCCAATGGCCCTGAAAATGGCCATTGTCCGTAAGTGCGGAGGTAATGCCAACAGATGCACCCAAACCAGGATCTCATCCACTCTTTCCCACTTCACATAAAATATGGGCGTGCACCGCTTGAAGAGTATCCCGCAATTCCAAAACCCTAATTGCGTGCAAGGACCCATTAATCTAGGTCTCTTTGTTCAGAAACTTGATCATGAACCACCCCTTTGATAGGGTTATCACCTCCACCTCCTTATCTAGAGATTCTCCCCAATATTGTTCAATCCAATCAGCTATAAATTGAGCAGAGAATATTTTTCCACGTGCTATGCCCACCAGTATGGTCTCCAAGGCCGCCATCGTCCAGTCTACTTTATGTCCACTCCGAAAACCAGATTTGGGTATTCAAATTTTTTCTTAATGAATTTTCCTTTTTTTTTTCTTTTTAACCCTGCTTGTCAACAGTTTTGGGTCAGTTCTGGAAGTGCTGAAAACTCCGCGACATCCTCCCCTTCCTCTTTGGATATAAGTCCAAAACACCCTTCCACTTGCACCACTTCGGTAGTACTAGCCCTAGGTACCTGTAAAGCTTCCACAGACTCGGGAAATAAACCATGAGAGAACACTAACTCATTATTCCCCTAACCCTTAAATGCGCCTAAATCCCCTAACCCCTAAGCCCCAAATCCCTAACCCCTTAACCACTAACTCATTATTCTCCTAACCCCTAAACCCTAATCCTCTAACCCCTAATCCCCTATTCCCCTAACCCTAAGCCCCTAACATAAAAATAATAATTAATTAATCAATTAAAATTATAGTCTAATTAGTAATTTTTAATTAATTTTACCAATTCATAATTAATTAATTGACATTAATTCTTACCACCTTTTTTCCTTTTTTTCCAGCAATATTTCCCAAACACAATTCTTACCGCTAAATCTTTCCAGCAATGCGAATGAAATTCTTACCGCTTAATGAAGCTTTCGCGCGCTGGCCCTGTAATCGTTTTTCAGTTCCATATTATCCATCAGTTGGAATGAAATAATATCCCGTGGAGGTAGCAGAGCAATAGAGGCCGGAAGTGGGGGAAATAGTACTCAAGGGCGCTGCATTTAGAAATTTTTACATACGTTGGTTCAGGGGGAAATTTGTCAACCCACAAAATGGTAATGACCTTTATTTGATTTTACACAGACTGGTTAGCAATAGGACTATGTTTAGAATTACAATAGGACCTATTTATTCTTTTGATCTAGCTTTCAACATTCTGTAGAAATGATTTTGTTTACACTTAAGAATATGGCCGATTACGCTTCCCTCTCGTCTTTAATTGTTTATTCTTACTCAAATCGAGCTCTGGCTTGATACCTCTAATAACAGATTTAGGGTGTTGATCCCTTTAGTGATCAAGTACCAATGTATGAGCACCATGACATGTAAATTCCAATTTATGGATTGCAGAGGTTTTTGCACCATTCTGCTTCCCTATAAGAATCAATAAGATTCAAAATATGGGTATTTGATGTGGGTATTTGATGACAGGAAATATGGACACATAAAATCATAACAAGTTCATTAATTAAACATGAAGGAATTATGTGAAGGGGAACTTCTCATGCTTGCTTCTGGAGCTCTTCTCTTTTTTCTTTCCAAACTCATGTGCAGAAACCCTAGATATGCAATTCTAATAGCTGAAAATATAACAGAACAAACTAAATAGAAATTTGTCCTACCTAAGCTATACAATTATCAAATTTTCAAAAATCTACATCAAATTATCCTAACAACTAGCCAATCCAGATTCCTCCAAGAAAGTTGGCCCTATTACAAAGCCCTCTAAATAAAATGAGAAAATAAAACTATATCTACAATTTACATATCACTATTGGGCCTTTAAAAAAAATAGTACAGTTAGCACTGATGCCACTGCATTAAAATCCCTCAATGAAAAATGTTGACCTCTTGGTAAATATGATCAATCCTCTAGGGTCCCCAAAAAAAATGTTGTTTCTGTGCATATGCACAACTGCTGTTTCATTAACAAACCAATTTGAGTCTCTTCCGAATAAATTTTCTTGCTCTTCATCTTCCACGAGGACAGTCTTTTCAACCTTGAGTACTGACAAATCTGTGTTTACATAAAACATGTCATTTTTAAACATATGAGCCCTTCTAGCATCTTCTGACGTCCTCTTCAGTAGTTCTTTTCTTTCCACTGGTGAATTTTATGAGACAGAGTTGCCTCTTCCTCCATTATGACAAATTTAAGTTCCCTTCTTCCTTCAAAGTTCAATTCCTTGGGAAGATATCATGATAACTATGTGTGGTTTTTGTCCCTCATCATTATTGAAACCTACATCTAGATGAAATTTGTTAGAATTAAAAATGTAAGGTTCTTTGTCATCATTTAAAATATTTTCACCCAAATTTCCATTTTTGTTTGTGTGTGCTCATGCTATTCTATTTGTTGTAGTGTTGTAAAAGCTTTATCCAATTCTTATTGTCCACATTTTTCAGCTTTATTTTCTTCCAACTTCAGCTTAGCATGCTATATGCATACCTTTAAATCAACTATCCTATCCTAAAATGAATTAAATTCTAGACAAATCAAAAAATTTGATTTGATTTTTTTTTTTTTTTTTATCTCATCATTTTTCATCCATTCATTTCTTCCAGCAACTCAATTTCTACATCATGCTCCATGAGCTCTTCACTTAAACTTGTCCAGATGCCACTCTTAGAACTTTATTTTTTCTATGTCTCCTAAAGGAAACTCCATAACCTTTTCTTCTTTATGACAATTTTTAGTGATTGTTTCCCTTCATGATCTTCATGACCCGCACATGAAAAAACACATTAATTTCAAAATTTTGGATATTTTGAACCTTTGCAAATACTCCTAGTGTCATTTTATGTTCCTGGAGATTCCCCATAGTCCATGAGACTTTTGATAAGTATCTCCTATTCACCCTCATCCTCACCTTCACTCTTTTGCATAATACCTTTTGATCAGGGTTTATATTTTCCCTCAACATCATTGTTCCCATTTTCCATTAGGACTGTCTCTCTTGTGCTTCCAGTTTCTCGTCGGTGACCTTCTTCCAATATCTCACTAGCATAATCAATGAGGACTTCTTCACACTCAGTGACACATTTCACTTGTGTGTCATCAATATCATTTATTGGAAACCATCCATAAACCTTAATGTCTGTCCATATCCACACTAATATATTCCATCCCGAGTCATTCCTGCTATCATAAAGTGATTCATCATACTTCCTCATCTGGTCCACCATTACGCCATGCTGCTTTCCTTTGAATCATCTTCAAGGATCATACATCCTTACTCATGATTAGTAGCCCTGCACAAATTCATCTAGACAAACATATACATATGAAATTTTGAAACAAAAGTTACCTTAGTGATGATCATGACATCTTACTGTAGGTATCAAAATCCTTCATTCATGTTGACACATCTCCCCAGGTCATTTATTATCAAGGTTTATATCTCTTCCATCAGAGACTTCATATTTTTCTGGGAGACCTTTCTAGTCAAATCTTCTTGGTCTTCTTGGATGTTGATTTCTTCTCCATGGTTGCATATCTTCGTGATCTCTTCCTTTCATCACACATATCTTTCTTAATAACTTTTAATCAGAGTTCCTTGATTATAGTTGGCCACCTCATACTCCATATGAGGACATACTATCTTGATTTCATCTAGTGTGACTTTATTCTTTCCTGTATCCTTACAGAGGAGGAGATCATTTTTCCTTGATCATTTTTCTAGTGATATATATTACTTGCAACCATTTGACATGTCAATATAATATTAAATACAAGTATACATACCTCATTTTTCCTTCATGTCATCTATGTTCCTTTCAGCAGCTTCCTAGATTGAAAGATCTCCAATCCTTTGATCTATTCTTGTGTCATCATATCATCGTTCATGAATTTCATGAGTTGGAGTTTTGTTGAAACACTTGCTTCTTCTCTGTATCAGTGAATCTTCTAATGAAGAGTTCATTAGAGAATCTTGATGATCTTAAAGATCCCTATCTGGCAGATGGTTCCCTTTTTATGCATGATGCGACTTGCTCTAGATGGCTTCTTTTTCTTCAAAATGTGGAATGAAAAAACTATTACCCTCAGCTTGTCTTCTTCCATAAAAACACTAAGTTTTTGAATGAGGTAACTTACTTATTCCATAAATTTTGTTACCCTCATGATCACATGAGTTCTTGTTTCAAATGATGTCACACCTCATCCTATTATTTATTGAAGACATATATTATGCAGGATCTAGGAGCCATAAAGAGACTTATTGTGAGGGAGACCAATCTTTAATGATCTCCTACTCCCTCTTTCTATGGAATTATTTCTTCCACCCTTTTCGATGTCATGAAATTTCTTTCCTATATTTTAATTTATCCTTTGAGGACCATATTTTCTTGTGCTGTTCATAATTCTTCTTCTAGCTCATTTTGTGTCTCCAATATTATCTGTGTGAGAGAGCCTTAAGAGTTCCTTTCCATGAATTCAAAGGAGACCCTTATCTATGAATTTATTTATGAGGACTATGACTATTATCCTTATTTCATGCAAGGAACTTTGATACTAAAACCATATTATATATCTCCATGCAAAATGAAGTCATTTAACCAAAATTGATTATGAAAATGAAAGATACTTACTTGGCAAGTGAAGAGAAAATATTCACCTTAATGCTTCCTTGAATGATCTTCTTCTTAACCTACTCCAAAATATGTGGTATGAAATCCATTTGTGCAGCTGAACTTTAAGACTATATTCTTCCGAGGTTGTGACCACCACTGGTAAGTTGAGATCATTTCATTGAGTTCAATGATACATAAGAATTATCTTTACTGGAGGAAGCACCAAATCATATATATATATATATATATAGAATAGAATCAGTATTGTAAGTTCCCTTGACTGAACTTAGTTGTAGTACTGAGATTGGTGGGATTTCATGATGTACTGCAAGCTGTTACTGTGGTAGCATTTATCATACTGAATTATGATGGTATCAAAGTTCTATCACTGTGGTAGTACTAATGACTAGAGTCTTTTTTATTTAGTCATGCCGAGAATGTCACTGTGATATGTGATTACCCTCTGAACTGTAGTATATCACCGAGCTGTGGAGATGTATGTAGGCCTAGATTTTATTAAGGATATCTATGTAACATCACTTCATATACATGTATGCCAAGACTGTGGAGATACCTTGAATGTATGCATGTAAGTATTAGTATATGGGTAATACTCCTTGACTGAGATATGAGATTGTTTAACACTTCTTCTTAGCCTACCTTTCTTTTCCTATATTTAGCTACCCAAGACAGAATAGGATATGTGCTCAATGGTATTGTCTCTCCACAGTCTCCTTTATGCACTAGGTTGCAGAAAATATTGACCGAGAGTTTATCCCTTTCTTCACATGCTTTAGTGGCCTCTCTTACTGTGGTATGTCTCTTTCTTTCTTTGCACTGCAGCTTGGACTTGTATTACAGACTTAAACCCAAAAAAGGAGCTTCTATCCTTCGTTGTACAGGCTTATCACTTTGTTGTAATGTCTCTCTTCTACGCACCAATACACAGAATCTCAACTCACACTTTAACTGAAGACTGATCCAAACCTTTTGTTCTGTCTAACCCATCTGAAAATATCAGAGGTAACCCACCAAAAAACTCAGAGAAGAAATTACAAAATTTTGTGCTGTAGTAGATCCGCAATCTTCCTACAGTGGATCCACAATCTTGTTCCTTTTCCTGTGCAGATCAACATGGTATTTATAGTTGTTTCTGTTAGTTAATTAGCCGACCTACCAGCCGAATTTTCCATGGTGAATAGGCCGACTAGATAAGGTTTATTCCAGTGTTGGAGAGTTGATTCTTCACAAAATTTAAGGCTTGTCTTTCATCGTTGCATAGAGGGTTGTTGTGATATTCTTCCACAAGGTCTTGGAGCATATTTTCACACTTAACTCAAGCCTAATGAACATCAAGAAGAAGTCCTTCTACTTAATAAATCAGGCTCATGAAACCCATGAAGCACATACAGCAGAAATATATATTGATTTGACTTCTTCTTTTACATAATTGCATAGTCAACATGAAGACCGACCTAGTTACACTTTTCAACATTGTGAACTACAAATTCATATTCAACAAGATTTATACTTGGATTTACTTCCCCTATCAAAACAGTGGTCACAATATCCTTTAACCAACTCAATACTTGCTATATGTCTATGTCATTGAAAAACCAATTCCAGTCTCTTCCGAATAAATTTTCCTGCTCTTCATCTTCCACAAGGACAATCTTTTCAACCTTGAGTATTGACAAATCTGTGTTTACATAAAACATGTCATTTTTAAACAGATGAGCCCTTCAAGCATCTTATGACTTCCTCTTCAACATTTCTTTCCTATCCACTGGTGACTTTTATGAGACAGAGTTGCCTCTTCCTCCATTATGACAAATTCAAGTTCCCTTCTTCCTTCAAAGTTCAATTCCTTGGGAAGATATCATGACAAATATGTGTGGTTTTCGTCCCTCATAATTATTGAAACCTACATCCAGATGCAATTTGTTAGTTTTAAAAATGTAAGTTTCTTTGTCATCATTTAAAATATTTGCACCCAAATTTCCATTTTTGTTTGAGTGTGTGCTCATGGTCTTCTCTTTGTTGTAGAGTTGCAAAAGCTTTATCCAATTCTTATTGTCCACATTTTGCAGCTTTATTTTCTTCCAAATTCAACTTAGCATGCTAGATGCATACCTTTAAATCAACTATCCTATCCTAAAATGAATTAAATTCCATACAAATAAAAAAAATTGATTTGAATTTTTTTTTTATCTCATCCTTTTTCATCCATTCATTTCTTCCAGAAACTCAATTTCTACATCATGCTCCATGAGCTCTTCACTTAAAATTTTCCATATGCCACTCTTAGAACTCTATTTTTTTTTCTGTGTCTCCTAAAGGAATCTCCATAACCTTTCCTTATTTATGACAATTTTTAGTGATTGTTTCCCTTCATGATCTTCATGACCTGCACATGAAAAAACACATTAATTTCAAAATTTTGGAGATTTTGAGCCTTTGCAAATACTCCTAGTGTCATTTTCTATTCCTGGAGATTCCCCATAGTCCATGATAATTTTGATAGGTATCTCCTCTTCACCTCATCCTCACCTTCACTCCTTTGCATAATACCTTTTGATCATGGTTTATCTTTTCCCTCAACATCATTGTTCCCATTTTCCATTATGACAATCTCTCTTAACGGTTTGTAGCACCTTTTATCTTCCTACTCTCAGTTTTGAGATGCATTCCTTACACCCACTTATTTTTGTTGGACATTTTGTTCTTGATTCTTTTTTTTATTTATATAAATTTCACCCACTTTAAATATGAAAGGCCATCTAGCCACCTCTAGTATTTTTGCTACCAGTTTCTCCTCGGTGACCTTCTTCCAAGATCTCACTAGCATCATCAATGAGGCCGCCTTTACACTCAGTGAGACATTTCACTATTGTGTCATCAAGATCATTTATTGGCAGCCACTTCTGCTACTTTGGACTTTTCAGACAGTCCACAACACTCTCAAACAATCTCTCATTATCTTCTTCTTTGAAGATGTCACCTCTCACTATTTCACAGGTGTTAAGTGTTTAGCTATAAAATTAGTTGCACTCAATTCTTCCTCTCTTATTGAAGCAATAAACAAGTGATTCAACTCTTTCCCTGGCCTCTTAAGGATATTATTCTTGAAACCCTTCTATTTAACAAGCAACCTGAACCTTCTTCTTAGTTCCAATCTCTATCTCTAGTGTTCTCATTCTAGCATCATATGACAACTGTGTTTCTCACTCTCCATATGCCCCATATGACATATAACGACAGTGCTTTGTATGACTTATATCCCCGAAACCAAAGTGTAAGGAATGAATCAATAGAGGACCTATCCCATGATACGCTCATGTTAAGGATATGGCTTACCCCTAACCATATCGTAGCTGCAATGGGACACTTCAAGAATCATACATCGTGGAGCCAAGGGGTGGCGATATTGGTTTCCCCTCATAAATTCGCCTCTAACTTGTTGTGTTTTATGTTGATCTGAAAACTTAGAGAAGACATTGTCTTAATATTTTTAATTTAATGTTTACTCACTTTAAACTCGAATGTCATTTGATGGTAAGTTTGTACTCTTTAATGCACGAAGTTTATGTGTCAGAAAGGTAAATTTAGAAATTATTTCAATTTTCATTTTGTGTTTTCAAGTTAGATATTGTTTTCAAGTTTTCACATTTATAATTTTATTGCAATGTGGCAGGCTTATCGTGGTAGCACAGGAACAACCCCGGGATAGGTAAACAAATAACAATTTCAGTTTCATATTAGTTTCTTTATCTTTAATTTTTTTTTTTATATATATTTCATGCTTCTTATTATTTTATAATGTGGCAGGATGATCGTGGAAAGGGGCCTACCGAAGAACATGTAAAGTGCCAGCCTTGCTTTATCTTCAGGTATTATAGTTCTTTACATAATTGAAATAATGTTAATTTTGTTCAAATATGCAGACGCCTGGCCATGGTGCGCGTGATGATTCCCTCAATGAGGAAGAGTTGTCTTCATCCCCATGTCCATTGGTGTTGCTGCGAAAAAAGGTGCTAAAACCAACTAAGGAACTTGAGCGTTTGGTAGACATTGTGCCTCAAACACCTGAATTAGGAAAAAGGATAAGACAACTTATGACCCAGCTAGAAACATATAAGGTAATAACAAAAAATCAAAAGGATATTTTTATTGTTCTGCATGAGATCAATTGTGATAGGTTGGTTTTTAATTTTTACATTAACTAAACTAACAAAAAAATTCTTTTGTATGTAGCATTTTCTAGGACTTGATGTCCCCGGTGTTGGTTGTAGTGGGACACAAAGGCAAAAGATTCTCAAGGAACCCTCTCATACACCTTCTATGCATTTAGGTAGCAGCCAAGAAACGCACCCGACCCAAGAAGACACATAGCTAACTGTTGAACGTGTTGGCAGTGATGAGGTTGGTATGGCAAACTTTATTATTGCATTTCCTGGAGCTACACATGTCACCTCCATGGGGACCATTCCAAGCACGTTTTTGGTGAAAAATGAAGGTGTTCCTATAAAGAAAGTACAAATCCCAGGTAGGTTTTAATATTTTAACCGTTTCATGTACTCTATCTAAAACATATTTTATCATGATTATTATTTTTAAATTAAGGACAATATCTTTTTTCTCTGTAGGAAACAATGATTTCTACAGGGCCTTGGAGAGCAAGGCGTTGGTAATTTTTGGCTCAACCATATGCACAAGGTGGAATTCCTAGAATTCCAACCTGAAAAAAGAACTTCTAGATTATCTAGAAGGCCTTTTTAGGGTGGGCACATTTGATAGAACAGTGGTCGCCCAAGCAGTTGGAAGATATCTGAAGTATACCTAGGACACTTGTAGGACGCACTTGCAAATTAACTCTATATACGAGTGCCCTCTCACAGTCCAAAGAGGGAGTATATCGGACTCATCGACGATGGAAAAGAGAAAAAGGCCAAGAAATAAGGAAAAATGCTAAATGGATCCGCAAGGTAAATTACAACTTTAATTCAGTAGCTTTAATTTTCTCTGTCTAAAATAAAAGTGTGCTACATAACTGGCTTCAAGATTTTGATGATAGGTTTCCTGACACCTTGAAGGAAACTAAAGCTATGATTGAAGAAAAAGGCCATTACAAGCTAGGATAGGGCAGCTACTTGAAATTTTTCGCAAGAATTATAAGTAGCTAAAAATCTTACAATTAATTGTATCGTCTTCCAACATTTTTGTAATCCCATCAAATAACATTAAAAATACACAATCATATGTAATGTAGGGTGACGACTTTGGAACGAAAAACACAGAGGAAGACAGAGAGATAACTTTTCATTCCGTCTATCAAGCCATAGTTGAACGTCGTAGAAGCTTGGGACAAGTCCCAAGAGCCAAAATGCCTGATAATTAGGTAAAATGTTAACCTTTCAATATGTTTGTTTTCGTCCATAAATTTAATGTCTAACAACTTTGTTTATATCAGGGGAGCAACACTTTCAACGTGCCAAATAACCCAGTTGTAGAGTAGTGCATTGAGAGTGAAATATTTCCAGAAGTACATGGTCCCCACATGTGACCTGATCATTCCAGTGGGGACTAGGCCGACAATGCTACTATAAGTGAGGGCCACGACGGTAATTAATTTCTACTTATAATTTTTTCTAATTATACCTTGAGGGTTGTGTCCTTGTAATGTTTTTTGTTTAAATGACAGAGAATGTTGTACTTGAGCATCTTACCACCACAGAGGAACACGGGAAAATGGTTCCAATGGTGACAACTGGTGCACTAGGTAAATAATGTCATTGCATTTTTTATTTATTTATATTACCGAACTAGTTCAATGATATTTAAAAAATGACAATTAAAATTTAATATTATTTGTTTTTGTAGTCGATGCCCCATCACTGCATGACACCAGACATCGTGAGTACACAACTAGGTCAGCTATGCGGGAAAGGCACAAAACAAAAGTAGAGCACAATGATGCTGTTGATGTAGTTAGGAGCTTTATAAGTAGGAATAAGAAAAAGAAAATTTGATAATGTAAAATATTGTCTTATTATAAGACAAATGTTACCATACTTTGAACATTTTTTGCGTTATATAAAAACTCATTTATCATACTATTTTTATGCCATGCACTTTCAATGTTTTCTTGCATACTCTTTTTTGCATTGCTTTTTTATTAGTTATTGAATATATATATATATATATATATATATATATATTTTTTTTTTTTTTTCTGCTCATGAAAGTAAAAAATGAAATATAAATTGGGTATTGAGGAATTGAGAGTGATGTGGGGGGGGGGGCGGGAAGGGGCCATAAGAGCTTCCACCTTCATGTGGTTGGCCCTGTTTAGTAGAGAATAATTTATTGGAGCGATTTAATCTTGGATCAAACCTCCCTTGATTCAACGTTACAACAAAAAAATCACCGTTGACTTAGTTGCTACTCTTTCAAATCGTCGAAGGCTTGTTCCAAGTTCAGGAGACTCTAATAAATTTTTCTTGAAACGAAGAGGAGCTTATTCAAGTATGTTTTGACATTGTTGTTACACAACAATTTATCACCGTCCCTGCAATTCCCCATCCCGCACAATTGGAGGGCTCATTCCGTGACCTGTGAGCAGTGACATAACTTGAAAACACTTTCATGGCATTCCCCTAAACATGTACTTTCATTGCCCTGAAGACAACTCCTTGTGAAAAACCCTAAAAACACCCCTTTTTGCATTGGCGCGGGTAGCCAGTTCATTACCCGCGCCAATGGGGGAAATCCTTCAAAGAGGGCGCGCCAATTGGCGCTCTGTCCCAGAGTCGCACTCGCGCCAGCCATTTTAAGGAGTGTTTTTAAAAATAAATGGCGGAAGATTCACTCCAACCAATTTATAAACTGGTATCTATCTTGAGTTGGGAGGTTTGGCTACGGATCTCCATGTAGAGGAAGTGGTTTGCCACCTCTCATGGAAGCTTCCTTGAGGATAGGGCCAATCCCATGATTATAGGGATCCCAACTCCCCTTCCTCCATCTATAAGAGCTTGCTCATCTCATTTGCAAGCTAGTCTCCAAGCTCCCAAGAGGCATCAGAGCCTTATGCTGCAAGAGCCTTGATTCATTACCTTAAGGCCAAATCTAAGCAAGGAGATTATTGTCGAGACATCCGAAGAGAGAGGCTTGTCCCATCCCTGACAGGCTTTGTCGAGACGTGTTCCGCTGGCGACCCTCCGAAGGAGAATTCAATGTCAGAGCTATGGTTGTATTATTCTTTGATTGATTAATGATAAGCGAATATTGGTTATGGTTCCACTCTTGTTGTTGATTACGATGATGAGTTATGTCTTCTCTGACTGACATATAGTTGCATATACTAGATTTTACGCTTGCGTTTGTTTTGTTTCTTGCGTGTGCAGGTGTCCGATCACGGAGATCGTGAGGATTGTGATCTGCCAGAGCTAAGGAACGGGAGCGCTACTTTCTCTACAAGTGACAGCGTTGGATTCCAGGTAAGCCTTCATCGCTAGTTGGTTTATTTGCAATTAGGAACCTGCACTATAGCGTGAACGATTGTTGCTAGACCCGGTCTGGGCTAGTAGGGATCGCCTTTGTCCGCAGAGGGGATTTACCTCCACAACATTTTGGCGACTCCGCTGGGGATTGTCTAGCTTGTTGTTGTTTGTTTTGTAAGCTACAGACGGAGCCTGAAGTTAGCCATATAACCTTCGAAACGCTCTTGCTCTGCAATTGCGAAGTAGATCAAAGTTGCTTCAGTAAATCTCCGGTTTAGTTTATGAACTAAACACTTGGAGTATTGTCTTGTCTTTTCGGTTGTTTCTCGATTCTTCTTGCTTGATCGGCTCTTTTGGCTGGCTCTTTTTGTGATTTTGGCTTTTGGTCAGCTTGATCATCACTGGTCTGCTTGTTGGATTGTCTATTTTTATTTTTCCATAGAAAAATCTACTGGTGCGCTTTACAGCTTGACAGTCGCGCCCATTGGCATAGGTTGCTAGTGTATTACCCGCGTCAATTCATTTCTGGCGCTAGTTTCAGCCTCACAGTCGCGCCAATCCTGTGAGGTACTAGGGTTTGCCCTATTTTGACCTTCCTGAGCTTGATCAGTGTGTTTGGTTTTGTTTTTTCAACTTCTTGAGTGTTATGGAGCCTTGTTTGACTGGCTGTGACCTTCGTCCTTTGGTTGTTTGCCCGTTTCCATCGATTTCACATTCTAGCCCTAGGGCATCTAGGTGCTCTTGTGTGTCGAGCCTCCCTTGGGAGTTTTTGGTCTCTATTTGTTCAGTCGACCTTGTGATTGCTTCTTTACATTCGTTTGGCAGTTGTTTATCATTTTATTGCATCATTTGAGTGTTTGTTCTCTTCTTCATTCGAATTGCGCTTTGTCTCGTTTTGGGCCTAGATTACATGGTCCATTTGAGTCTTTGGGATTCTTTTGGTTTTGAGGGACTGTTTTGTCAATTTGAGATCTGATTGCGTGTTTGTCATTGAGTGAATTTGCTTATCTTTGCTCTTTTACTATCGCATCTCAAATTGCTCTTCCTTAGTTTTCATTTTGTTTAGTGCATGTTGTTATTAAACATTGAAAATATAAAAAATCTCTTTTGCTTTTGATTAGTTAGTGCAAATTAAAATCTTTTTGGTGTTATTAGTGATTAGTGACTTTGAGAGAAAAGTTTTTGGTTTACATTAGCTGCATTAGAGACTTTGTTGGTTGTTTTCTGATCATTTTGTTTGTGTGAAAAGCTCTCAACTCTCTCATAATTAGCTTTCATCGAATGAAATGATATACTGTGGCATATAGTGTGCATTTAGGAGATTTTGAGACATCACACTCGCTAGGGCCTGAAAACTGAAACGTAATTGAAGATAAACATTAAAATTTATTCAATTTACACTAAGGCAACATTGAAACATTAACGCAACATTTAGTGGTCTAGGCTAGAGACGTGTTCCGGCGTCTTTAAACCTAGTAGTTGTCGTTCGCCTCTTGGCTTTAGACAGCACTAGTACGGACTTGTGCTCCCTGTACCGTCGAGTATATAAGGGGAGACCCCACTAGGTTTCTATCCTTTACCCATAGGAAGCCGAGTCTACCACCCTATACCCGTGATACACCGGACACATCATTCGGAGAGATTTCCTACACATACGTTAAGTCCTTGGTTGATTTCTCTTTCATTTTGAAACCAAGGTGTATATTGCAGTTCACGGTTATTTGGTACACCCTTTGCCTAGTATTCCTGAGTAGTCATTTGATCTTTTCTAACTCTTTAAATTTGAAAGGATCACCTAGCACTTGTCCTTTCATGCTTGCTTCAAAACTGAAAGAGATAAAGTCACCTTTCATCCATTTCTCGACTCTTAAAACATGAAACGGTGAAGTTTCTAAGTTTCAATGTGGTAAAATAAATCACCTGCGATCACACGCCTTGTTAGATTTTGCTTGTTGACCATTTGATTGAGTGTCTTGACTCTTTTTCAGCCCGTGTGTGTTGTGCTTGATATTTTTTCATTGTTGTCACAGTGGCGGAACCTTCTATTTCGTCTACTGGTAGTCCATATACGGACGATTCATCAGAGGCTTCTCAATCCTCTGCTGAACTCCAGCAGCCCATCATTTCCGAGTTTCCCGACAGGGGACCGGTTTTGTCTGAGCAGCCCTTTGGAGTACCAGTTGAGTTCAATTGGCCCTTTTCTGACCCTTGGTTTGGATTGGGAGTAGGGGAAGATTTCCCTCCTCTTACATCGGGCTCGCCTTTTATAACTGTTGTTATTCCTCCTATTCCTCGCCATCTGTTACGAGATCTAGCGGCAAGTTCAAATATGAGTGATTCTGCTAGTGAGGAAATCCCCACGTCTAGTGAAGATCACCAGTTATTCCCTCGACAGTTATTTCTAGAAGGCAAACCTGAACCCTCTGTTATGTCATCACCTGGTCCCTCATTACCCCCCGGATATAGATCCTTGGGTCAGATTATTGCTGCCGCTGCCTCTATGGGGGTATCAGCTCCTTCTACGAGGCCGATTGTTCCTTCATTGGGGATGTCTCCATGGACGCCCGTTATGTCATCCCCTCAGGTTACTTCTGTACCCTCCATGCCCACTATTTGTGTGGCCACATCTGCACCCGCCGTTGCTACCCAGTCCGTAAGGACAACATCGCTTCCCGAAGATATCTACATAGCATCTACTATGCCTAAGAACATCTCTCCGGAGGATTATTGTTTGTCTCTGCAACAGTCGAACCCCGAGGTCAGACAATCCTCTCAAGATCTCAACCACTCGTACTTTTCACATTATGCAAAGGATGGTACACCCGTGTACGTCTTTCCATATCAGTACGATGAGCATGGGAACCCTTTACGTTTACTTGCTCCTGAGGCTCAACTTCATGCTCATGATTTACCGTATAACCAAGCTGGACAGTCGTATAACCCGCAAGGACAAACTTTTCAAGGCCAACCTTTGGGCCAGCCTAGCTATCCTTATGACCCGCAGGGACAACCCATACAGGGCTACTCTTCGGGCCAACAAGGGCCATTGTACGGTCCGCAAGGATAATATTACAACCCTTCCGGTCAACTCGTGCAGCCTCTCCTTGGAGTCCCACCTGGGCAACCTCAAGGACTCACAGGCCAACCGGGGTACCAACCCGGGCCGGTATACGTTCCTGGGGGGCAAGTCCAACCTTCTCACCCTTTGCAACTGCAGTATCCTCTTGGTCCTAACGTTGCACATCAGCCAGGACCATCTTATGGTCCTGTTGTGGGTCAAACCGGTTATCAGCAACCACCTGGCTCCATTCCGCTACCAGGCCAACCGGCCCATCCGGCACAACCTGGTATCCCACCACCAGGCCAACTGGCCAATCCGACACAACCTGGTGTCCCTCCACCAGGCCAACTGGTCCATCCGGCACAACCTGGTGCTCCTCAATAGCCAGGACAACCTGCACAACTGGCACAACCTGTTTATCCGGGTCAACCTGTTCAACCAGGGTAGCCCGCTCAGCCAGGTCAACCTGTTCAGCCAGGCCAGCCTGCACATCCTGTCAACCCTGCCCAATAGCCGACTTATTCAATGTCGCAGCCAAATCAACTGTTGCGCCCTAATTATCAGGCTCAGCAGGGTCCCACCTATCAGCAGCCCACTCGACCTTAAGGCGGTTACTATTCTCATGGTCAGTATCGATCGAATTATAGCCAGCCCCAAGGTTCTAACTATTACTCTCAACAACTCGGCTACACCTATGATTAGCAGCCAAATCCACATGTTGTTCATGCGGGGCCGACTTATAATCAAGGTCCATACTCTGGTTATCAAGCCCCGTACGCTGGTTACCAGCAACCAAATTAGGCTGGATATACGACCTATACCCCCTACAGTCAGAATCCTACGGGACAGAACCCTTGGGGGCCAGGATATTCTCAACCAGCGTGGAGTACGGGTACTGGTCCTTACCCAGGACCAGGCATGCTATCCAATCCGCCATTGCCGTTCCTGGCTACCTTGGAATTACCGGATGTTTCGAAATTAACTAATCATCCAATTCTGCATTATCCTTATTGGCCTCCGGTTCCTACCAAGGTGCCCGGTGATTTCCCTAAGTTTGAGGGTAAATCTGGGGAGGATCCCCAAGCTCATGTGATGACTTACCATCTTTGGTGTTCGTCCAACTCTTGGGTGGACGATTCAATTCGTCTACGCCTCTTCCAGCGCACTTTGACTAGTGCTGCTGCTAAGTGGTATATTGAATTATCCCGTGGCATCTTTCAATATTTCAATACGTTAGCCATGGATTTTCTGACTCATTTTTAGTTACCGGTTCGCTATGAAAATGGGATGCACCTCCTGACTTCTTTGAAGCAAGACAAAGCCACCCACATTTCTGATCACATTCATGAGTGGCGACGTCGTCGTAGACTGATCAAGTTCCATATACCTGATCAGATACTAACTCATTGGTTCACCACCTCCTTCGTTAACAAAATCACCCCAGATATTGCTATGGGAGCGTGTGTGACTGAAGAACAAGCCATAGCGCGTGCCCAATATCTGGATCTAGTATACTCTCAGTCCGGCACACTTTATGATATTTTTCCTGATTCTCCACGGTCTGGAACCTCTAAAGCTCCATCTACCCCGACGGTGGATGGTGTTATTGGTTCCGTGGCTCAGAATTCGAAGAAATCTTCGAATGGGAAGCAAAAGTCCAACTCATCCAATAATTCTGCTCCTCCCGCTCCTCCCGATTTTGGAAAAACTACGGAGGTTAATGTCGTTCAGGATAATCCTATGGAAAAATCCTCCAAAGGAAAGAAGAAGGGAAAAGGTAAATCCAAATCCGATGCTCCAAAGCCAGAATCCCAACCTCGTACCGAGGACGGTTCCCAACGCAAACCGAAGTACCCCTGCCTCATTTGTGAAGGAGATCATTATACCAAGGATTTTCCACGCCGATCTGAGGTTAGTCAACTTCTAAAAGGCTCCAAAGGGACTCCGGAAGTTCTTAAAGAACCGTTCCCGTCTCAGCAGACCTAGATGGTTGAACATCCTTCACCATCTACACCATTTGGGTCTCAGGACTTTATGATGAATGGTGCTGCACCTATCTCTATTGCTACACGTTCGAAGGATTACAACGAATCGCGTAAGGCACCTGGGAAGGCAGTTGTGGATGGTCCACCTCCCCCACCTGTCTCCAGTTCGTTGGAGATTGAGAAGCCTACTGCTAAACCTGTTGTGAGGCCACCTTCTAAAGGTGTTCTACGAAGATCTTCCTACAATCTGAATTCCCGTGCCGCTCAGCACTATAGTATTGTTGAGGATCTGGAACAAGCGCCTTCTACCATGTCTGCATTAGAAGTTCTTCAAAGTTGCCCGTCACAACGGAAAGCTTTGTTATCTGCAATCAGTGGGATCGATCCCACTGATTCTAATCTTCTCACCTTTGACTTAGAGAACTTTACCCTCCGGCTTCCACATTAGATCGCTCTTGTCATTCAAGTCGGGATCAACGGTCTTAACATCCATAGGGCCATTGTGGATGAAGGTGCTTCTACCTGTGTCATGTTGTCCGCTTGCTGGAAGGCCATTGGCTCTCCGGCCCTTTCATCATCTCCTAATGCCCTAGAGGCATTTGATGGTCGGGAATCTAAAGCCCTAGGTGTTCTCGAGAGTTTAGCAATTACGTTACAGGGGAAGACAGTCAACGTAGAAGTAGAAGTAGTTGATTCCAAGCTTAGCTACAATATACTTCTCGGTCGCAGTTGGACTCACACCATGTTATGCATGCCATCCACCCTCTTTCGACTTATTAAGTTCCCCCACGAGGGAAAAATCGTTACTGTGGATCAGTTTTATTTCTTCACCTCCACCTCTGAGAACAAAGTTCCGTACGTGGATCAAATCCCAAATCCCCCTGACAGTGTAGGACCCGGTCTCTTCAAGGACCCCATCCTCATGGGTATTTTTCCCGCACCACCACCGCACACTGCTCAACTTAACATGATCTCTAGGTCTGACGACCCATGGCTCATCCCTTCGCCTGAGCAAGTGGCTGAGTTTGGAGAATCGATGCCCTTAACTCCGGTAGAGATCAGCTACTGTGAAATCGTCGCCGCATCTGATCCTCCCCCTCCTCAGCATGCTCCTTTGAGCATGGCTTTAGACATCTATTCTCAATCCCCCTGTCTCGGCGAGGCCGACTCGCCTAATCCTCTTAAAGATATTTTCCCTTCTGATGAAGCCATTTTTGAAACAATGTCTCTTGAGGAGCTTCCTTGGAGCGATGGACATCATCGTTCCTCATTCATGCCTAGCTTGGGGGCAATGTCAGATTGTCTAGAGGGTTTTGCATCTCAGGTTCCCACTCCACCTCTTGAGACACACATATTGACAAATTAGGTGTTTTCAGAGGGAAACTTGAGCAACATTACTCAAACCATTCCAATCGACATCTCCGTTAAACCGGGGATAGTTGAGAACATATATGTGGGAGTAACTTGTTCTCCTGATGAGATACGAGTTTATACTGATATTTTTTTAGAATTCAGAGACGTTTTCACCTGGTCATATGAGGAAATGCTCGAGATTGATCCCAGCATAGTAGTGCACAAGATTCCTACCTATCCTGGTTCGAAACCCGTGCGCCAACGCCTACACCCGGTGCATCCTCGCAAAGCCGTTGCCATTAAAGCAGAAGTTGAAAAACTTCTGAACGCGGGCTTCATTTACTCAATTCCCCTCACAGAATGGGTCTCCAACATTTTCCCTGTAGATAAGAAACATGGCACTATCAGGGTTTGTGTTGATTACCGAGATATTAATCGGGCCTGTCCAAAGGACAATTACCTTCACTCCTTTCATAGATCAAATCATTGATGAATGTGCTAAGAGTGAGATTTATTCCCTGATGGACGGCTTTTCAGGGTATAATTAGATAAATATTCTACCCGCTGATCAACACAAGATTGCATTCATCTGTCCGTGGGGTACTTTTGCTTATAAAAAGCTCCCGTTCGGCTTGAAGAACGCTGGAGCCACTTTCCAGCATGCTATGTCTTACGCGTTCCATGACATATGCCATATCATTAAGCCTTATCTGGATGATTTTCCAGCTCACTCAGCTCAACGAGAGGACCACCCAGAACACCTCCGCCAGATTTTCCTTCTTTGTCGATGCTATAATATCCAGCTCAATCCTCATAAATGCATCTTTTGCGTGGATTCTGGTCGTATTTTTGGGTTCATAGTCTCCAAGGATGGGATTCGCCTTGATCCCCTAAAGGTCGAGGCCATTTTCAATCTCCCATCACCATCTTCATTATATCAATTGCAGAGTCTACAGGGAAAAGCTAACTTCCTACGACGCTTTATACCGAACTACGCAGAAGTGGCCAAAGGATTCACACGTCTTTTAAAGCAGAATGTTCCCTTTCATTGGGACAACATTGCTCAAAAATCCTTTGAGAAGCTTAAGACATTACTGGTTAATGCTCCGTTGCTTCGGCCTCCAAACTATCACCGTGATTTCACTCTATACTTGGCTGACGCGTTTAGCACCATAGCTATGGTTCTGGTGCAGGATGATGATGATGGCAACGAACATGTTGTTTACTATCTATCGTGGAATCTTCTCGACACGGAAACGCGTTACGCTCACGTCGAGAAGCTAGCTTTAGCAGTTGTACAAGCTGTGCAACGTTTCCGCCACTACATCCTGCTGCGTACCGTAACCGTGGTTTCGGATTGCAAACCCATGACATATATTATTTCTCGACAATTACTGGGGGAAAATACTCCAAATGGATCGTTATCCTTCAGGAGTTTGACCTAGAGTTTACTACTGCTAAGTCGACCAAATCACTGGTTTTCGCGGATCTTATTTTCTCCCTCCTGATAGACTCTCCCCCATATTCTTCTGAAGAACATATTCCAGACGAAACCATCTTCCTCATCAACACCCGTGACCCATGGTATGGTGATATTATTGTGTATCTTCAGACGTCATCCTTTCACTCTGAGTTGACCAAAGATGCCCAACGTCAGATTCGGCATCAGTCTCAACCCTACCGCATTGTAGGAGATACATTATACCGGGTTGGAGTAGATTCGGTGCTCCGTCGGTGCTTGACTCTGGAAGAGGCCGAAAGAGTCTTAAACTATTGTCACAGTGGCGCCTGTGGCGGTCACATGTCTGGATATGCCACCGCCTAGAATATTCTGCATGCGGGTTACTTCTGGCCGTCAATCTTTAAAGACTGTATTGTTGCAGTCTGCAAATGTCACGCGTGCCAGGTTTTTCAGCGCAAGATGCGCGCGCCACCCCTACCTCTGCATCCTGTCATTACCGTCGGCCCTTTCGCAAAATGGGGCATTGATTTTATGACGTGTAACCCTCATTCGGCCGGGGGGCATGCATATATAATCGTCGCTGTCGACTACTTCACTAAGTGGGCCGAAGCGATGCCTACACTAGGCGCCGATGGTAAGACAGCTGCCCAATTTATCTTCAACCATATTATTGCACGTTTCGGGGTCCCTCAGGCCATTGTTACCGATCATGGTACTCACTTTCGAGATTACATGATGGCCGAGCTGACATCAAGATTGGGCTTATGACACGGTAGCTCAACGCCATATTACCCCCAGGCAAATGGCCAGGTTGAGGCTGTGAACAAGGTTTTGGTCACAATGCTTCAACGAACAGTTGGAATCCATAAGTCCAATTGGCACCTCCAATTGTTCTCAGCTCTATGGGCATACCGGACATCAGCAAAGAGTGCAACTGGATTCACACCATTCCAATTGGTGTATGGTCTGGAAGCAACTCTTCCGGTTGAGTGCGAAATTCCTTCCTTAAAGCTAGCTATGGAACTTTTGCCTGATACTTCTCCTGAAGAAGAGCGTCTCTTGTATTTGGAACAGTTGGATGAAACCCGCCGCTTGGCTGCTTTAGTCCTTGAAGCACAGAAAAAGCGGGTCAAAGCACACTTTGATCAATCAGTCTCTCCACGTTCCTTTGTCGAAGGGGACCTTGTCCTCCTATACGACCAAGCGCACGACAAAATCGGGGCAGGAAAGCTCCAACCCATGTGGAATGGGCCCTATATAGTAAAGAGTATTGAAAAATGGGGCTTATGAGCTCATTGATTATGAAGGAGTTCCGCTGGCGCAGCCTAGGAATGGGCTGTACCTTAAGAAACACTACGCTTGAAGTTATTTTTAGTGTGGTGTGTGTACATAGGTGTGTATATTCATTTGTGTGAATGTGTGGTGTGGTGTGCGATGTAAGCGTCTTTCTGCTGATCGGGTCTTCCTGATTGTGAAAATGTCCATTACTCCGTTTGTGGGTTTCGCGGATGGTGCCTCCCGCAGTACCAGGAATCTGTCTTCGGTAGCCTGGGTAATCTATGATCCTTCTGGTGAGTTGGTTAACCTACAAGGTGTGTGTTTGGGTCCTGCTACAAATAATATCGCGGGATATAGTGTTGTATTGGAATTATTAACCGAGGCTGTGGACCTCGGCATTCGTGAATTACTTGTGTATCTAGACTCACAACTTGTAGTATTACAGCTTAACGGGCATTATTCAGTAAGAAATCCATCCATTTTACGTCTGTATTTGCGTATTCGTCTGCTGGAGAGAAATTTGACTATATTACATATCAGCATATACCCAGACATATGAATACATTAACAGATGCAGTAGCTAATTTGGTTCTAGATAGACATTTGTGCAATTTATAAAACATCATTACATGTAAGAAGATCCATCCAGAAATAGGTATGTATATATATATATATATCTGTGTGTGTGTGTGTGTGTCGAAATGTTTACATAGTGTGCATCACATAAATTCAAAAATATACATGTTCGTCTTAATACAACCAGAGACAATATGTCTCTCAAAAAATATATGCATGAAAGAAGTCCTAGGTGTCTAATCCGCATGGTGCTCGTGGTAACATGCTACCGCACACACTAAGCGTCTCAAAAGTCGGTGGAGGTGACTAGGCACTCCCACCGTATGTCTCTGATACGCCATCAGGACATCTGCCAGCCGGGCGTAGTCTGGAATCCCTCGGGAAATCCCCTCAATATTCTGGATCAACTCTCCTCCCTCGGCACCCTCCGCCTGAGGGTCAGTTGCGGGCTGAGTTCTACGTGCAATGGGAGACATACCGGTAGGTCTCTCTGGGCCGACATATGCATACATATTAACTGGTGTTAGAATGCACATGTATTACCAAAAAAAATCATATAACATTAAAATAAAAAAGAGAGGTCATACCCAACTCCTCGTCCCAGTCATCCCCCTCCGGAAGTGGGAGATTTGTGTCTCCAGTGAAATCGGTCTCGGCATAGGGCCAATCCTCGACCACGATTAACTTACGCCGTAACCATCCAAAAAACTCCGGCCTCCAGGACATCTGTTGGCCTCCTCCTGACCTGGGCAAAAGTGCTGCCCAGCGAGCCATCCTCGGCTCTCTTGGTATCGGCTCAACAACTATGGCCCCTTGGCCCTGAAAGATAGGTAGTCGTTCTAGGATGAACGATACCAAAATGGAACCGTAGCCAAACTGCTTCAGTTTGACTTGCTTGCACTTTGTGAGCTGCCTCTTGATATTTGTGGTCACTGCAGTAGCCCAATCAAACAGTGTTGGACTCATACACTCAGCGGCTAGCAGGAGTTGGGCCTTGGTTGCCTCGTGTGGAGCTTGCGATCCCGCAACTCGTGTGATGGTGTGTAGCACTACTCTCAGTGCTAGATCCTAGACAGTGTGGATGTCCACTTTCCCGCTTCCTGATCCGGTTCGTGCCCCTGGGCACACCCTCGCCATTACCTGCTCCATCTTTTCCCCAAATGGTCTGCTGCCTGTCAGGATGGGCACCGGACCTCTGCGCGACAGTCCGGTTATGAAATATACGTCGGAAACCTCCAGTTCCAGTACTTGGTCCCGAAGTTTGAAAACTTCCTCATTTTCGTCCCATATACTGACCAAGTATTGTAGTAGCTCTGGCTGAGCTCGTAAGCAGGGTGTGAGGAAGAATTTCTTAAGTCCACAGTTCTTAAGTGCAGTCATGCAGGCCTCATTCTCCATAGCCATTTCATCCTCCTCTCCATGTTCCCTTTCCTTCCATTCGATAACCATTTTTGCCTTTATATCTGCATCAACACAATCAAAAATACATTGTTAGATCTCTAGAACATTTGAAAATCCACATAGATAGCTCACATTTTCAAAATTTTGAGCGGAAAAATGCATTGTGCCATTGGCGCGACCTCTTTGTGAGCAAATGTCCATTGGCATGGGTCCGCGCCCGATACCCGTGCCAATGGAGAGAGCCCTAAAATTTCAAAATGGTTTTCCCAGAAGTCTAATACATAATAAAAGCATATAAAAAAATGGATTGAAATGGAGCTTAGGGAAACACCTATTACCTGGAACAAACAGGGAATTGAATCGTAGCCCGGATCAGTCGTATTCGTCGTCAGAAGTTCACACACAAAATGGACCACTACTGCTCTCCAATGAGGTAAATAGTAAAAGTAATTTTGTTTTTACCATTTGAGACTTATTTATAACTTTTGAAATCTAATTAGGTTTTAAAAATCATTTTTTTATTAATATTTTGATATATTTTGTTGAAAATGGATTTTACACTTGCCTTTATGTGCAGCAACAGGTTTTCACGCAATTTCAATTGTGACACGAGTTGTATTTTATACTTTTTCGGACTCGGTAAATACACGAAAAAATTATTTTGGATTAATCTTTCAGCTCTTTTCTGACTCTCTAAACATGAAAAGATTACCGAGTTCCTTGTCGTTTCGATCTTGTTAAAGTGGACACGAAACGACATCTACCCAGTATACATTTACCCCTTTTTTGGGCTGGGATAGATTATTTACGAAAAAGGAATACCCTAGCCTATCGCAACTAGAAGGTTTCCTCAGACATAGTTTTCTACCTTTTCGGATCTGAGGAACTATTTATGAAAAAGGATTGTTGGAGTTTATTTTTCTATTGTCTTTTCAGACTCTCTAAACATGAAAATACACCGAGTTCTTCCTTTGTGAGACTCGTTAAACCCTGATGACATTGGATTCAGTCGTAATGACGTTATCTGAGTCGCTCCTTCCTAGGGATAGTTAAATGTACTAGGATGGATTCGTCCAAAGGACTAACTTATATTACAAGCATATGTTATCCCCTTCAAGCTTGTTATCAAAATAATTGGGGTACTCGCCAGAAATGGTGGGGGAAAATGGAACCACAATCATTATCGTGTTAGCAGTATGTTGCTCTTGAACATGGAACTTGTCTGCATTCGTGTCGGGTTGGGGACATCTCATCTCGTTTTCCACTTGCCTCCATGGGTTTGGGTAATCCTTTTTGACCTCTCATCTGCTCTTTGCCTCGTCGCCATGACCTATGATCCGTTGATTTCAAATGCTGCCAAACTTGCTCTCGTGCCGTTTATATGTTCAAGAGAAGTTGACTTCTGCAAGTATCAACCTTCCTCTGATTCTCATCTGATCCTGATTCACAAAAACATTATGTTCCTCTGTCTCGTGTCGATGATGTGGGAAACACTATGGCCCACCTTTTATCAAGGTCACTTCCTATCGACTTCAGCTCATTATCCAGGAAGATGATCTAGAGACTCCCTTCCGGTACCTTGGAGCTTGCATGCCTCAATGGCAGGTTCTTCGCATTCGGCTTGAGGTTTTTATCATTGGCCTTCGATCGAGTGATTCTACAGGTGTTCGACGTCAGCTCATTGTTCACATACCGTATATTGTACCGGTAGTACCTTGAGGACCATTGGCATTAATGGTGGTACCTCTCGCGTCTGTTAACAACTTTTATCATTGGCTGGTAATCATACGATGTTCTTGCATGTTCGACTTCAGCTCACATATTTGCATGCTTGAACTTGTACTTTTTTCAGGTCGAGATGGAGCGCAAGACCCTGGATTCTTGTCTGTTATAATCCAGGCTGTGGTTTTGTGGATTCTTATGATTAGTTACATGACTCACTGATTGAATGGTTGCGACCATACCTGAGTCCATTTACAGATACTCACTTGATGGCTGTGTCCATGCCTTGGATCTGGGTTATTACATACTCTGTTATGGATGGCTGCACCCATACCACGTATATATCATGTATTTGAGACATCAGTTGTACTTCTCTACGTAGGTTTTCCGACGACGATGTTTTTAGTTGGACACGTTCTCGTAAAGCATTTCACCCCTCTCTGTCTCTTGGGCCTCATGCTTTAGGGGGCATCTGTTTCAAAGTAATTTGTCACCGTCCCTAAAATTCCCCATCCCGCACAATTGGAGGGCTCATTCCATGACCTATGAGTAGTGACATAACTTGGAAACACTTTCATGGCATTCCCATAAACATGTACTTTCATTGCGCTGAAGACAACTCCTTGTGAAAACCCTTAAAAACACCGTTTTTTGCATTGGCATGGGTAGTCAGTTTAGTACCCACGCCAATGGGGGAAATCCTTCAAAGAGGGCATGCCAATTGGCGCTCTGTCCCAGAGTCGCACTCGCGCCAACTATTTTGAGTGTTTTTAAAAAATAAATGGCGGACGTTTCATCCTAACTGATCCAGAAAATGGTATCTAATTTTAGTTGGGAGGTTTGGCTCCAGATCTCCATGTAGAGGAAGTGGTTTGCCACCTCTCATGGAAGCTTCCTTGAGGATAGGGCCAATCCCATGATTATAGGGATCCCAACTCCCCTTCCTCCATCTATAAAAGCTTGCTCATCTCATTTGCAAGCTAGTCTCCAAGTTCCCAAGAGCCATCAGAGCCTTATGCTGCAAGAGCCTTGATTCATTCCCTTAAGGCCAAATCTAAGCAAGGAGATTATTGTCGAGACATCTGAAGAGAGAGGTTTGTCCCATCCCCGACAGGCTTTTTCGAGACGTGTTCCGCTGGCGACCCTCCGAAGGAGAATTCAGCGTCAGAGCTATGGTTGTATTCTTCTTTGATTGATTAATGATAAGCGACTATTGGTTATGGTTCCACTCTTGTTGTTGATTATGATGATGAGTTATTTCTTCTCTGACTGACATATAGTTGCATATACTGGATTTTACGCTTGCGTTTGTTTTGTTTCTTGCATGTGCAAGTTTTCGATCACGGAGATCGTGAGGATTTTGATCTGTCGGAGCTAAGGAACGTGAGCGCTACTTTCTCTACAAGTGACAGCATCGGATTCCAGGTAAGCCTTCATTGCTGGTTGGTTTATTTTCAATTAGGAACCTGCATTACAGCGTGAACGATTGTTGCTAGACCCAGTCTGGGCTAGTAGGGATCGCCTCTATCCGCAGAGGGGATTTAACTCCACAACAATTGTCAACAAATGTTCTAACATTATCATAAGAATTCATATTAGAGTAAAAAATACTACAAATATTACTTGTATCTATTGTATAGATAATTATGGATTTTGAATGACTTGGCAGCACAGGTACAAATCCTCTTGCATCATGAGAAATACAACTTGTTAACCAGGGTCATGTCCAGGATCTTTTTTCTTGTGCGCTTGACCAGGTTCGTAGTGTCACATTTTTTAAGTTCCTTTACAGTTCATAATTCAAGATGAAGCTTGTTCATGATTATTATCTGGTTTTTTGTATGTGTTTTTTCCTCTATTTGATTGTAAGTTTGAACATACTTTTAAACATTGATTTTTTTTTTGTTTTTATACTTACTGGTTCTAGTTATGGTGATATAACCACCATTGTATAGTATCCATTTTATCACATTCCCTTGGGTTGTAGTTAGGCGCAAAGGAACTAAAACCAATTCCAATTCCCTCACATTCTAGTTACAAGGACCATTGGAATAATTGGCACATACCACGTTGGCTCAATTTTTAGGCCATCTTCATTCAAGTAGTCCAAGAGTACATCATCATCTCTTGGGAACAAGAAGTGTGTTATTGGTGACATGCATGTGAAAACATATCGAGCGCTTACATGATATTTTCCACCCTGGGCTCTGGTACCAAATTTCCCAAGTGGAGCAAGGAGGTTAATGTTGTTACTTGCAACAAAATCTTGTGCCATTCCAATAATTGTGCTAGCAAGACTCTGCTCACCGTGACGGTAAGCAGAATGATCTGAGACATAACCCGAGAATTGAGCAACCTTTTCTTGCGTAACAAAATTTCTCTTGAAATATCAAAACAATATTTTCCTTTGCCCTGGTTTCAAACCATCAACCATGGATGGGATGGATCTTTGCAAATAAGCCATGGAAAATAGGGCCAATTCCTTGTTTACAAAGTCGATGTACTTGATAAGCATGTCAGCTTGGTCCAAATATGTTCCCGGCTCAAAATGTCTTAGCCAGTTCTTTTCGACCTCTATTTTCTTCTTGTTGAAGGCCAATTCAATTGCATCTCCATCTTCCTCATTTATCCACATGAAGTATTTTTTATGTTTGTCCAAATTCTTAAAATATTGTTTCCTCTCTTTAGAAGTACTTATACCGAGACCTTTATAGTACTTTATGGTCCATCCTAAAGCTGATCCACCCATATATTCTCTCCATGATTCATACTCAGGCATGGTATAGAAAGATAATAGCCGTCCATTTTTATGGGTTTCCTTTAAAATAGGAGTAATGAATTCAAAAATAAATGAAGGAATATTGAGTAGATATTTCCAGAAAGAGTGTATGAAGTTGAAGTCTGCTCATGATAATATGTTCTCAACAACTCCACATTTATCAAATTTCTTCAAAAACTCTTGAGAGAGTTCACACTTTGAACCAAAGTTGTTATGACGAGTTTTCAGTGTCTCCTTTGTTTGGGATTCCAATGTAGGATTTTCAATCAAAGAATTGACAAAGATCCATAAATGATTCTTTATCGTGTGTGCTTTCACCGCAATTGTCTTGTTCTTCTTATTTACAATGTTCATCACATGGGTTGTTATCTGGTTTACTACTAAATCAACATGGGAACCACCTTTAATGGTATCTATTCCATTAACAAAGCTGAGGTATTGGTGTCTGTAGCTCATGTCTTTTTTATGTGGATAGTTAGTTGATTACTTATGCAAGTAGTATTGAACTTATAAAACCAAGTGAATCTTGGGGAGGTCCCCTATCATTGTCTGGAGTTAGAATGTTGTGGTGCTCTTGAGGATTTATTTGAAATTTGTATCATTGATATTTTGTTACCATTTTTTGCACATGGTCACGATTTGGATCAAAAATTGATCCTTTTCTCTATGTTTTTCTTGCAGATGAAAGGTTTGATGGATATTAACGGATCAAAGAAGCTTTTAAGAACTACTTAGGGTTTGAGATGTGATCAGTTGAAAATGTTGGTGAAATTTAGATGAGATATAATAAACAAAGGGTGATAAATCTCTATGTTGATTTAAGGATTAAATAAGTCACTAAACATCAATCAATACATCAATACTTAAGTCGAGAAAGTAAAAATACTAGGAACTCCAATACTTAGCAAATTTTCCGTGTTGATTAACTTCTTTCTCATATCCAAGAATTGAAGTAGATCCTTTTCACCTACCTTATAGACAAAAAAAGGCTAATAAAACTCCTATATTTTTTATATGATAGTTCACCAACTATCACCACAAAACAAAATTCCTTAAATGATGAAAATGGCCACCATCCCGGACTAAAATCTCATGATTACCATGTTAGAGATCAACTTGTTAGCATTATGTCATTCATAAAAGGAGGATGATTCTGGATGCTTAGAGACACATCCAAAAGCAATGGCCAACGTTTCAATGTGGTGGCCAAGAGCATGTTCTTCATGCAAGAACAAGTTTGTACATGGCTTGTATCTTACCGCTACCCTTAGTGAAGACAATGCTCTCAACTTTACATAGAAATTCTCTATTTTAGGATGACACGTGTACACTATGACAAATGAAATGCACTTTATTCTAGACCTAAATCTAGTTGTATATGTAATTCACACATTATTTCACTCAACATTATATAAACATTGCTAAAGAACGTGTCAACTACATTTTAGATATGTGAATAACCACACCAGTATATGTGTATATCTTTATCTCTGTAGTGAGAGGTTAGATATGGATCTTACATTCAGTTTATTAAGGACCAAGAGATATTTTTAAGGCATGTACCACTTAGCCATGTATACCCATATTTTAGTAATATAAATCCATTAAGTATGGACACACACTAGGAATTCCTATCAATTAGAGGTCTGAGCTATGGGATACGTTATTCCTTCCACCTTACAGGAATTCCCTATACAAGCAACTAAATCCTGGGTTTTTCCTTAACCATAACGAATGTAGAAGTCCACTAATTTTGAAGGAATTCTCTTCGTGGTAGTCACTTTAGTGGGAATATGGGTCTATATAAATATATTATAGTCACTGGTTACAAAGCCACTTCCAAGGCCAGTAGAATGTGTTAAATCCAACCAATCATGTGACTCTATGTATATCATATCTAGTACAAATCATATCGAAAATTAGTCCAACTTGTTATTCTTTGAGCATCACAATTTATAGGATAGAGTTAGATGTAATAATAGTAGCATTCAACATAATAGTAGAAACATATCAGCATTCGACATAATGAGAACAATAAAAATAGAAATCATATAATAGTACGCCAACATATCAAGCGCTTGCATGATCTTTTCCACCCTGGGCTCTGGTACCAAATTTCCCAAGTGGAGCAAGGAGGTTAATGTTGTTACTTTCAACAAAATCTTGTGCCATTCCAATAATTGTGCTAGCAAGACTCTGCTCACCGTGATGGTAAGCAGAATGCTCTAAGACATAACCCGAGAATTGAGTAACCTTTGCTTTCGTAACAAAATTTCTCTTGAAAGAGAAAAAAAATATTCTCCTTTGCCCTGGTTTCAACCATCAACCATGGATGGGATGGATATTTTCAAATCAACCATGGAAAATAGGATCAGTTCCTTGTTTACAAAGTTGATGTACTTGATAAGCGAGTCAGTCTGGTCCAAATATGTGCCCGGCTTAAAATGTCTTAGCCAGTTATTTCCGGCCTCTATTTTCTTCTTGTTGAAGGCCAATTCAATTGCATTTCCATCTTCCTCATTTATCCACATGAATTATTTTTTGTGTTTGTCCAAATTTTTTAAATATTCTTTCCCCTCTTTAGAAGTACTTATACCGAGACCTTTATAGTACTTTATGGTCCATCCTGATGCTAATCCACCTAGATGTTCTCTCCATGATTCATACTCAGGAATGGTATAGAAAGGCAATACCTGTCCATTTTTATGGGTTTCCTTGAAAATAGGAGTAATGAATTCAACAAGAAATGAAGGAATCTTGAGTAGAGATGTCTAGAAAGAGTGTATGAAGTTGAAGTCTGCCCATGATAATATGTTCTCAACAACTCCACATTTATCAACTTTCTTCAAAAAATCTTGAGGGAGTTCACACTTTGAACCAAATCTATTCTGACGAGTTTTCAATGTCTCCTTGGTTTGGGATTCAAATGTAGGGTTGTCAATCAAAGAATTGACAAAGATCCATAAATGATTCTTTATCGTGTGTGCTTTCACCATAGCTGTCTTGTTCTTCTTATTTACAATGTTCATCACATGGGTTGTTATCTAGTTTACTACTAAATCAACGTGGGAACCACATTTAATGGTAGCTATTCCATGGTATCAACTTTGTATTATTCAAAGAGGTAAAAAAAAAAAAATGAAATAAAAACATTACAAAGTTACCTTTTTGACAAACCAATAATGGCTTTATGATATAAATAATTAAATCTTTTATCATTGCGATAAAGCGATCGCAAGATCGCATATCGCAATGACAAAGGAGGCATAACTTAAAAACCATTGGTTTGCTCCGACGCGATAACACGCAATAAGCGATCGGCGATATACCATGCATGCTTTTAAAAGAGCCCCAATTAATACTCCCGATGCGATGCGATATCGCTATCGGCGATCGAGGATTCCAAGAGATGCCAATATAACAAAAGCGCCTTTCGCCCTGATGCAATGCGATAAAGTCAAAAACACGAACTTCAAAAAGTTGTTAAAACGGGGATATTACGATTAAATTCGTATTTAAGGCCTTATCTTTCTAATAGAGATTCACCTGCGCTCAACCGCCAAAACGGCCAAGGCACGCTTAAACAAATCATTCCACCAATAAACGATATGATGGAAATTTAAAAGATTGACAGGTTTTTACGGCCATTTAATGAAATAGTAAGTCTAAAATCTTTTCACGGATTGGATCCACGGCCACCTTAAGTTAATTCTTCATCATGCATTAATCAATATATTTTGCCTGTATTTGGTTTTCACTGCCAATTCTCTGTGTTACGCTTATTTTTACTCCTGTGCATAATTCTTCCAAGCTAATAGATGCAAGCAAAATGGGGAAGAAGTCCAAGAAAACTGCAAACGCTTCCACTTCGCCAGCCATAAAACAAGCCATCACTGATCCAGGAAATAAAAAGAAAGGATTGATATCTGATACTACATGTTCAGGTCTCGGCAAAACTTCTTGGCAAAGTACCTATAATTTGATGTAAAAAAGAACTCCAAGTGACAACAAGAGAAGCCATGAGACATTGATCAAAATATGAAGGTAATAAAGGACTTAGCCGACTTTTCCTTCATCTGATAGCGCTCGGAACAAATTTCCATATAATGGATGTGTGAAGGTGGCAATTGCACGTAGCTGTGCATTTTTATAACCTTCTCGCACTGTGAGATGGGAGAATCTTCGTTCATTTCGTTATCGATTTGAGGCAAATGTATCATTTGCTCCAGCCAGAAGGTTGACAAGACTTAAGAAATTCAAATGAGAACGAAACCGATTTCCATAGACCAGAACATAAGGAGTGATTCATATTCTGTCGATTCTCTATGTTCTCCTTATTACAGGTTGGATCATGATGTGTATTTATGGGGTTGCACGACTCCTCTAATTTCACTATAGAAATGGTCTTGGATAGAGGCAATGCATGGGTAATTAGTGAAATTAGTGATTGGGAACTATATCAGTCTGATAAGTTAGCTGAATGTTAGCTCTTGATTTTAAACAAGACCCTAAGATATCGAAAGGTTTATTCCCATTCTACTACGGGCCATTTATCTTGGACACCTCAGGGCTTTAATTAATTTCTGCAATGTACTGAGGTGGACTCCACAAGACCCCATGCCTATTCACATATACTATCAGAAAGTGTGGAAAACCTCCCATAGGCACCATTTATACCAAATCTGCAATGGCTTCATGTTACCCATTCATTACTCTATTTTTGATAAACCTGCTCCCAAGATTTCCTACCAAGCAGGGATTGATTTAACTGGCATAGGGGGATGGTTTGCAGAGGAAAAATTTACTTATATAAGAATTTTCGGCAGCCAAGCCAAACCTCATGTTCTTCCTTTGTACATACCTGATAAACTGCTGGCAAGGGAGATAGCCTATCAGATTATTTCCGAGGGCGTTACACAAACTCTAAAAAAAAATAAGAAGCAGGTCTGGCCCTATTTTCCTCTTAGATGTGGTGTCTACACCTTGAATGATCTCAAACATGCAGAGAAAGAAGCTACAAAGATGAAATATTAACTCTAGCAACTCTCCCTAATAGGCAATTTGATCCCGACAAAGTTGCCTATAATGCCCTTGAACAGGCCAAATTGGCAAAATTTGATCATAAAGAAGATATGTTTGATGATCTGTTCTCCACAGCCGAGTCAATGTCCCAAGTTAGATCGTTGGCCAGAATGAAATATCAAGATGAAGGGTTAGTTGAATTCAACAGACTTAGAGAACAGAGGTTGCAAACTCTGCCCCTAGATCTGTTAGCAACAAGCCCAGCAGCAGGATCAAGCGAGCCTGAACATCGACATACTAAGGAACCTCCGGTTATAACAAAAGAACAGGAGAAAGTGTAAGAGGAAACCCAGACAAAAGAGCAGGAACAGAGAACCATAAAGGTAAATCAAGATACTCAAATTGATCCCAAATTGCTCCAGGAATGGCAGCAATTCGATTCAATTATCAACAATCCTGAGGGTTCAAAGGAAGCCCAAACATCAAGAGAAGGCATAATAATAAGAGAATATCAAAAACAGTTCTGTGAAACCAGTGGGCCTACCACTGGGAAGTGAGTAGAGATAATCCCAAAGGATCCCTCCGATCAAATTATTTTGCAGATAGAAGAAATTCCTCCCTTGGATGTCTTCTATAGCCCGAAACACAAAGCTGTGGTAAAATGACAAAGGAAGAGGAGAAGAACTGATCAGCCTTCCCTATTCCCAGAACAAACGGTGACGGGCAATGTAGTTTGGAAGGAGGAATTTGACCCCTCTGACGACCTAACAAAACTATCACAATTTGCTGGAGCCTATTCGGCAGCAACAATAGATAAGGCATCAGAGGTGAGTCTTTTATTAAAAACAAAAGACCAGGAGATTTTCTCATTACAAGCACAACTATCAGAAGCATGGCAGAAGGCAGAGCAGGCAGAACTGCAATTGTTAACACAACAGCAAACCAATAATCAATTAACTCAACAATTGCAGGAGGAAAAGCAGAGGATTGATCAGAGTGCAGTCCAGAAGCAGAAAGAGTTATCAGAGGCATTAGCACAACTCAAGACAGCCAATGAACAAATGTTGAAGATAAAGATGAGCAGATTGCTCAACTATCAGCCCAGCTTGAGAAAACAAAGAATCTTCCACAGGTAGCTGAATTCAGGGCAGAGGCAGTACAAATAAACAAAGCATTATTAACACAGATAAAGTTGTTATGTCAACAAATCTCCCAGGCAGAACCTTTATGTGACTCAACAACATCTCTAAGTGATAAATCAGCTGATGCTAGAACAGACTTCGAGCAGGCCGATGAGACATTGACCAATTATCTTGAGTGGCAAGGTACTGAGGAAGGACAGTCAGCTAAATTGCCAAAGATCCTAGAATCACATAAAGAGATATTATTTATGGAATGGCAATCCCAGTTAATGAAAGCAGAGAGGGCAGTTTCCAGATGCAAATTAACCACAAGTAATTTGGTTGAATTGATTAATGACACTCTCTACTTATCTAACATGATTTCTCAATGTACCCCAGGTAGATTGACATCAGCTAAAACATTGGAACAGTCATGTTACCCAGAGCTGGAGAAAACTGGCAGATTAATCGCAGGAATTAACAGTTTGACATGGGACACCTATTGAATGTTCTTAGTCAAACCTTACAGCCAGAGAGCCGCCCTCAAATGCCTCTCAGATGCAATCGGATGCATCATTCCCGAAATACAGGATGCCACCTATGATGCCCAACTCAATTCTCGCCTTAACCGACCACCAGAAGTGGAGCCGATGCTTGCAATATGCCAGCTCAGGACTAAAGACGAATAGCCTAAGTGATGAATCATGCTGCCGATTACCAGATTGCCATAGAAGGAGATATTCCAAATCAAGTTACACCAACTTAGTAGCATTTTAATTTTGTAGTTTGTTAGTTTAATTTAGTATTTATAGACCCTTTCATGTATTTAGAAAGGGTCGTAAGTTTTGTATATGACTTATAAACCTGAAGTTGCACTACTGTACTTCAGGCATATTCTTTTATGAAACTGGACCAATTATTCTAATTTTGACAAGGAGGCTTTTATGCAAATGTGCACTATTGTCTTTGTATGAAAGTATTTTTGCGTTGAAAGAAGAATTTCAAATAGCGATTGATATTGGGGAGTGACTCGCAGCTCATATGGTACTATTATCTATGTCTGAATCCATTCTTTTTATATGAAAATTGTTGTTTGATTACTTTTTCTATTATTGAATATTTAAATGTGTTTTAACAGCAATCTTTATACTTTCCACTACTGGATGTTTACAGTTTGCTATTCTTTCAATCATTTACGTATCAGTAATATAAATTAAGATAAGTGTAACAATGTTTTATCAATTACTTCGTTCAACTAATTGAACGAAGTAATTATTATTTAAATGAATATCTTTGTTTATTGAATAGTGTCATCTATATGCCTATTGACAAACATAGATCATCAAACGTTGCACTTAAGAATAGAAACTTCTCGGGATATAATAGTCATTTACATTTTCGCTTATAGATTAAATACTCCATTCATTATCACTTATTATTAAACCAATCACTCATTCACCCCTTTCTATTCTTTATCGGGAAACTGGTCCCATTATATCCAGTCGGAGCCACCATCCCAAACGGAAAAGGAGCTGTATTAAGGTCCGGACCGGGTGGTCATCCCCCAATGTTGTTGCAACGATTTTCGAGGCATCAACATTTTTGGCGCTAGAAGGAGGGCCATCAACTGTGAATGGCAAGCAAACCCAAATCCGCAAACCATTCTAAGAGTAATTCTCCCTCCACATCACCTCCTACTTCCCAATTGCATGCTGGTTCTCCAGCATCCAAGCAAGAAGAAGAGGTATCCACTATCACTACTCAAACCCACCATACTCCAGAACAATTAAGTCTTGAATCTCCTGAAGTTCAGTCTCTCATCCATAAACTTCAGAGTTTCTCGATTTCACCACAGAAATCTGAGCTATCTCAAAGCAGTGAGACTTCGCAATTCAATTTACCTCACCCTCTCACTAGAATTCAGAGTGAAAAGCTCGGTATTGAACCTACTGAATTCCCTTTACCTAAAAGGAAAAGGGCAAAGAAAAACACTGAAGATTCTGACAGTGAAGCACTTTCATCCACATCCTCCATCTCATCCTCCCCAGTGCGAAGTCAACCATCCACTCCCTCATTACATATTGTTGTTCACCAGGAATTTGGAACTTCAACATCTCAACCTGCTCACTCCTCAATATCAATTCCTTCCCAGACATCTGGAATCTCAACAACAGTATCATCCACCACTGGTATTACAATGGCAGATCCATGGACCAGACCTGGTGCAGTCAATATGCCCGCACCATTACATGCATTACCAAATGCTCCTGAAAAATGGCTACCCAAGTTTAATCCAGAAAATGGAACCCAAGCTGAGGAACATATCAATAACTTCATGTTAGCAGTTAATTTGAAGGGAGTAACAGAGCAAGATGTCGTTGTTAGGCTTTTCCCTTATATGTTGCAAGGATCAGCAGGATCCTGGTATTTTTCCCTGCCTTCTGATTCTATTACCAGTTGGAACATTTGCCAAGAACAGTTTCTCACTAAGTATGGAGATGACAGATCTTTAGCTACACTAATAAATGATCTCTCCAATCTTAGGATAGACCATAGGGAACCAATTAAAGAATTTAATGCTCGTTTTAATAAACTTTTGAATAAAATCCCAACGACCTCCAAACCAAGTGAACAAATCAGAAGTGAGTGGTATATTACTGCCCTACCTGCCAATATAGCTATTTTTGTAGACAGGGCCGCAAAACCAACACTCGCTGAAAACATGAAAGAAGCACTTGCTGTGGAGAAACGTATCAATGCTCTAGAGAAGAAAGCGGCTCTTGAGGAAAAAAAAACCAAAAAAGTTTCGTTCAAAGATGACTCAAAAAAGAAAACCTCGAAAGATCCATATGACATGGAGGGCCTCCAAAAGGTCCTCAAGACCATGTCAAATGAAATGGTTGAAATAAAGAAACAAGTCACCGAAACTTCAACCAAAAGGCCCTTTAAGAATTACAAGAAAACCGAATCAAAACCACCGAATGTCATATCTAATGCAGATTCAGATCAAGAAGAAGAGGAAGAGGAAACAATCTCATCAACTGATAATGAAGAGGAAATTGTTGAATGCCATGGCATGTGGGATTTCATACTGCCCAACTCCGATACAGATAATTATGAAGAAGCTTTTCCTGTCTCTACTAGGAGTAAAAGTACCTCCGAACCTGTTCAGGCAACTTCAAAGAAACGGAGTGCAGGTGCTGCTACAACAAAGGAAAAAGTACCTACAAAGAAGTCACCTGCAGCAGTTCCCCAAAACCAACCTTCAACTTCAAGTACTCCTTCAAAAACATTAGTAGTGTCCGATTCAATGGATTACAATATTGTTGATGATATGAAGAAAACTAAGGCAAACATTACTATGTTTGAACTTAGCAAATTAAAACATCAGCAGAAATTGCTTCTCAAAGAATTTAATGATGTTCCCTCTTCACCTCTTCCCAGTGCAAAAGCTGCAAATGATTCGGGTCAACCATCTTCTGGTATGATAGAAGCTACTGATTCAGTCCTGATTGGAGATAGATCGAATTCTCATACTCCACCCTTCCTTTTGACCTTTGAGATCTACAACAGAAACCTACACAACTGTTTGATTGACTCAGGGGCATCATCCAATATAATGCCAGCTTCAGTTTGTTCCAAACTGAACATAGAACCCCAAAAGTCTTCCATACACATTGTACAGTTAGACAGAACTAAGGTCCAGGTTTTAGGAGAGATTAACTCTGTAACTATCAGGTTATCAGCTGATCCACGGGTAGTTCAACGAATTGATATCCTAATAGCTGATATACCTGAATTTTATGGGTTGATCTTGAGTAGGGATTGGTCTGAAAAGCTCCATGGGTATATTTCTACCGATTGGTCTCACATGTGGTTACCCTATAGGGGAAAGCCAAATCAAATAAAAATCAATCGGGAGAAACACATGACCCACACTGTAACATATTTTGAACAGGAAAATCAACCAATTGCATTTAATAACAACATCTTGGGAAATTATTCATATGAGTCATTTTTTGGAAATTTCACTGCCCAACCATCTCCTTTCTCAGTAAACAATTTAACATCACAGATCGAAAACTATTCACAAATAGACAGGTCAAAATTTTTTAATGATACTGGGGAAACTGTAAATAAGATTGTTAATACTTCTTTATTTTGGTCTTTATATTTTGATGGCTCCAAATCTAACAAAGGTTCAGGAGCAGGGTGTATCTTGGTTAGCCCGCAAGGAGAAAAAACAATGCTGTCCTGTAGGTTAGAATTTGAATGCACAAACAACACAGCCGAGTATGAAGCCTTAGTCCAAGGTCTGTATAAAGCAATTGGCCTTAAAGTGCAATATTTGAAAGTATTCGGCGATTTTGAAATTATTGTCAAACAGGTGAGAAATACAATTCATTGTCTTTCAAATCACCTCAAACATTATCAGTCGCTGGTACAAGAACTCACCACGCAATTTTCTGCATTCAATATTTCTTCTATCCCTAGGTCTCAAAATTCAGCAGCAGACTTGCTAGCCAATGTTGCTTCCAGACTCATACCCTCCGAAGATTATAGCCCAGATAGATTTTCAATAGAATTACTTTTTAGGCCGTCAATTCCTGACAATATCACTAATTGGAGAATATTTAATCACGATGAAGACATTTTACAATTTTTGACTTCAGAAAAGTCCTATGATGACCAGATCATTGAGGAAAGCAAACATGACCTTCAAATGAGAGGTAAATCCGAGGAAAATTCAATTCCAAAGCCTGTGGTGAAGCTTGAGGATTTTATGATATTAAAGACAGATTTAAACCTGTGACCAATCCAAAGCTCCAAAGCTCTACTTTAAGGTTTGAATTGATAAACCTTGGCACTGAACAAAATCCTAAAAACGTTAATCTAGGATTAGGACTTTCTGTAGAAGAAAAGGAAGCATTCATTAAACTCTTAAAGAAACATAAACATGTTTTTGCTTGGAAATATGACGATTTAAAGACATATGATACAACTATTATCCAGCATACCATTCCAATGCTTCCCGATCAGAAACCAGTCCAGCAGGAATTAAGGAAAATACATCCTAACTTAGAGAGTCAAATAAAATCAGAACTCAACAAACTCTTGAAAGCTAAGATTATTTTTCCCGTTCGGCACTCAAACTGGGTCTCTAATATGGTGCCTGTCAGAAATAAAAATGGCGACATTAGGATTTGTATAGATTTCAGAAATCTGAATAAAGCAAGCCTCAAAGATAACTTCCCATTACCTACTATGGAGCAGATACTCCAATCAGTAGCAGGCTCTGAATTAATGTCCTTTTTAGATGGTTTTTCAGGATATAACCAAGTTTTGGTTCATCCTGACGACAGACTTAAAACTACATTCAGAACAAAATGGGGAACTTATGCTTATCAGAAAATGCCTTTCGGACTTATTAATGCAGGAGCCACATTCCAAAGAGCGATGGATATCGCTTTCAAAGGATTGATTAATAAAATAGTAGTTGTCTACCTAGACGACATTACTGTATTTTCTAGAAAGAGATCCAATCATTTGTGTGACTTAAATCAAATTTTTCAACGCTGCAAAAGGTATGGTATCTCACTCAATCCTAAAAAATCCTTCTTCGCTCTTGATCAAGGAAAGCTCCTGGGTTTTATTGTTTCCAAAGATTGTATTTATATTGATCCTGACAGGATTAAAGAAATTTCTGAAATCCCATTTCCTCATAACAAAAAATCCATGCAGTCTTTTTTAGGTCAGATCAACTTTGTCAAAATATTTGTTCCTGATTTTTCTCAGATCATTTTACCATTACAAAATATGATTAAGAAAAATTCAGTGTTTAAATGGGGATCTGTGGAAAAGGAAGCATTTGATTTAATCAAACAATCAATAATCACTGCCCCCGCTTTAAACACTCCCAATTTTTCTAATCATTTCACATTGTATACTATCGCATCCGATTCATCTTATGCAGCAGTACTCACTCAGATTAATGATCATGACCTAGAAGCACCGATTTCATTTTTCAGTTCAAATTTCCAGGGTGCAGAACTAAATTATTCTGAAGTTGAAAAACAAGCCTTTGCTATGTATAAAGCCATTAAACACTATAGGCCCTTCCTTTTAAAAGCTCATACAAAGGTTATAGTTCCTTTTTCTGCAGTAAGACAATTACTGATCCAAAGGGAATTAGGTGAGAAAAGGGCCAATTGGGTTACAGCACTTCAATAGTATGACTTGGAAATCAAGCCAGCAAAGATTGTGAGGGGTCAAGGTTTTTGCAGGTTGTTAGAAGGAGCATCCAACATTCCGGAATCAGGTGATACAGAACATATGGAAGAAATCAATCAGACAAGTATTACCAATTCTGAATCTCAATACGCAGATTTAATCTTTTATTTGAAAAATGGATATGCACCTCCTAATCTTTCTTATAAAAACAAACGGGCCATTAGATTAAAAGCAAAAAACTTCATAATCATTGATGATGTACTTTTTATACAAAACTATGATTCAGTTTTATTAAGATGCCTAGAAAAACCTGAAGCACAAAAGGTTTTGCAGGAGCTACATGATGGACCAGCCGGAGGACATTTTGGAGCTGACACAACAGCTCACAAGATCATTCATGCTGGGTATTATTGGCCCACTTTATTCAGAGATACTCACGAATATGTAAGGAAATGCCAAAGTTGTCAAACCTCCAGTGGAAGACAAAGAAAATCAGCTTTCCCTTTGCAACCAGTCAACATTGAGCAACCTTTTGAACAATGGGGATTGGATATCGGTGGGGAAATTTCTCCACAGTCTTCCAAACAACATAAGTATATCCTTACTGCTACTGATTACTTTACCAAGTGGGTTGAAGCAATTCCGTTAAAAACAACAAACTTTGAAGGAATTATAGAATTTATAGATCAATTCATCATTACCAGGTTTGGTGTCCCAAATGCTCTTGTTTTTTATAATGCATCTTATTTCTCTGGTAATGCCATGTTTGAGTTCACTATTAAAAGAGGTTTTAAACTAAAATATTCTGCAAATTATTATCCCCAGGGTAATGGTCTAGCAGAATCTACCAATAAAAATCTCCTTAAAATCATTAAGCGAACTATTGAACAGAATCATAAAAATTGGCATAAATCTTTAATATTCACACTATGGGCAGATAGAATAACACAGAAGGCCTCCATAGGTACTTCTCCATTCAATCTTGTATATGGGAAAGAAGCAATACTACCAACCAATCTAGCACTCCCTTCTCTAGCCCTAGTGCAGTTTATTGAAGAAAGCCCCTCTTCTTCTATCCAACTTAGACATGATCAAATTTTAAAATTAGAAGAAGAAAGAGAAAAGGCCAAAATTAATCATGCAAAACATCAGCAGATAATCAAAAAATCATTTGATTCAGCTTCATCTAGTTCTAAACAGTCGCAGGTTGGTGATCTAGTTCTGAAATGGGATAAAGCCCATGAGGATAAAGGTAAACACACCAAGTTCCAAAAGATGTGGCTTGGACCATTTCAGATCAGTGAGAAGATAGGCCATTCGACATTCATGTTACAAGATCTATTAGGAAAGAGGGACTCTCTTCCTGTTAATGGCCTCATCTTAAAGAAATTCTTCAATTGAGAAGGTAACCCCTTCTCCTTTAGTTCTAAGTAGGATTTATGTTTTTAGGACCATTAGGAAATAAAGTTGTAAGGTATCTTCCATTGACCTTTGCTGTATTTAAAAGTTTCTCAAAAGAAAGAATTGTTGATATTCACTTTTAAATAAATAGAAGTCTTAAACAAGAGGAACAATTTCTAGGAAACTAGGTATAATTGCATTCTGAAGCCACCCTTCAATTTTTGCGAACTCTTCTCAAAGTTTAGAAGTATTAAAAAATCATTTTATGTTTTTAAATTGGTCAACAAAAAAGGTTATCAATATCAAAACAGAAACTAATCCAATTTCAGCATCTTCAACTCTTACCCTGTCATCCATTTACTCTTAAGGAGAAAATTGTCCATCCCATTCACCAAAGTTTATGATTACTCAGAGTGTAATTCTAAAAATTTGATATAAAAGATAAGAGGTCTTATTACAAGCCTGCTTACCATGATCATAGGGAAATAGTTTAACCGACATTACCAATACTGCATACCAAAACAGGGTAATGGCTTAGAATTATAAGACAAGGGGTCTCATCACGAGCCAACTTGTTCGATTAGATTACTACTAGTGAATGGCATTGTCAAACAACTGGCCACCAAACCAGATTAATGCTTTCTTTACCCAAATAATGAAGCAATAACAAACATGTGTCGGTTACCTTGAATTCATTCTGTTAATCATACTCTAAGATGGATGGGATAATGGACAATAACATGGTTAAAAGGTATCCCTGTCGGAACTATGAACGTTTGCTGGCAGCAGAGGCTCTACCTATGAGAGACGAGTTAACTATAAAAGCTACTTTGGAAAGGTTTTCTATTTTATCATTATAAACCAATAGAGGCCTATTTAAAACTTAGAATGTATCTAATTTTAAACAAAGAGAGGAAATTAGCAAGAAATAGTTTCATTTTATTTGGAATGCATATATACTTAGTTATATTAGAATTTTCCTTTTTTGATTGAAACTCTATTTTGAAAAAGTTTAAGTATTTCCATACTTTTCAGAGATAACTGTTTCTTCCAGCGAATCGCCAATTGTTGTCCTCTACAACAACCCCCCCCATTTCATATAATTTTTATTCACAACACTATAATATTAAATGGGTCCCTTTTAGTTTTATTTGGTATCAACTTTGTATTATTCAAAGAGGTCAAAAAATGAAATAAAAACATTACAAAGTTACCTTTTTGACAAACCAATAATGGCTTTATGATATAAATAATTAAATCTTTTATCATTGCGATAAAGTGATCGCAAGATCGCATATCGCAATGACAAAGGAGGCATAACTTAAAAACCATTGGCTTGCTCCGACGCGATAACACGCAATAAGCGATCGGCGATATACCATGCATGATTTTAAAAGAGCCCCAAGTAATACTCCCGATGCGATGCGATATCGCTATCGGTGATCGAGGATTCCAAGAGATGCCAATATAACAAAAGCGCCTTTCGCCCTGATGCGATGCGATAAAGCCAAAAACACGAACTTCAAAAAGTTGTTAAAACGGGGATATTACGATTAATTCGTATTAAAGGCCTTATCTTTCTAATAGAGATTCACCTGCGCTCAACTGAAACGCTACAGACGCTAACAAAGATCAACAATAAACGACGATGGACACAGATTGATGTTCATACGCTTCTCATTTAATGAACTAGTAAGTCTAAAATATTTTCACGATTGGATCCACGCCACCTTAAGTTAATAGCAGTATTAGCATTAATCAATATATTTCGCCAGTATTGGCTTCTTTCTCGCCAATTCTCTGCGTTACGCCTTATTTTACTCCCGTGCGTAATTCTTCCAAGCACTGACAAGCAAATAAATAGTCCAAACCGCTCATTACACCATAAAACATGGGGGATCAATGCTCCAAGGAAATAAAAAAGAAAGAATTGATATCTCGATACTACATGTTCAAAGTCTCGCGAAAACTTCTGGCAAGTACCAATTCTGATAAGCCTAAGAACTCAAGGGGGATGTCAACTAAAGAGAGAGATTACCGACTCTAAAATACAATAAGGAAGGTACTTTAAAGGACTTAGCCGACTCTTTCCTTCATCGGATAGCAGCTCGGGAACAAATTCTCCCATATACGGATGTATTAAGGTGGGCAATTGAGGAACTCCCGATCACAGACAGAACCTTCTGCACCAGAGATGGGAGAATCTTCGGTTCATTTCTAAAAGGTGAGGAGATCCCTCCTTTGGATGTATTTTACAGCCCTAAACATAAGGCTGTTGTCAAAAGACAAAGAAAGAAAAGAAAAACAGAAAAGGGTATATTTTCTACTCCATCAGATGAGTTTATGAATATTGTTTATAAGAACAATGAAATGAATCCATTTGAAGACCTTACGAAATTGTCCCAGTATACAGGAGCTTATAGTGCTGCAACAGTGGATAAAGTTGTAGAAGTTTCTCAACTAATAACTCGGAAAGATCTTCACATAGCTTCACTGGAAGAAAAAGCTAAGGAGAATCAGCAACTGATCAGCCAATTGCAACAACAACTACAGGATCAGACATTCAGGTCTAAAGAATTGGAGAAACAGCTTGCTGAAGAAAAGAAGAAGGTTGATGAAAAGCTTTTAGGCAAACAAAAGCAGCTAAATGAAGAAATTTCTAAGTTACAGAGTTTGTTACAAAATGAGGAAAAGGCAAAAATGATTCAAGAAAAGGAATTTCAAGCAACTTTGGATAAGTTTAAAGATTATCCAAAGTTATATGAATTCAAATCGGAAGCCCTTGAGGCTAATAAATTATTGACTCAGCAGTTAATTGAATTTTGCTCAAAACTGTCACAAGCAGAACCTTTTTGTGAGATTACTTCATCTTTGATCCAAACTATCATAACTCTTAGACAAGAAATAGATGATGCCGATGAAAAGATTTATGAGTTTCTCAACTGGCAGGATACAGAAAAGGGAAAAGAAGCAAATCTTCCTAGGATAGAGGAAAAACACAAAGAAATCTTGTTTACAGAATGGGAACATCAATTAATGAAATCTGATAGAGCAATATCAAGGGCCGGAAATATAATGAATAATCTCACGCAATTCATAAATGACAGCTTATATTCAATTAATCTCATTTCAGACTGTGTTCCTGGCAGTTTGCCAAAGATAAAAGAGACTGAAGACAGGTGGAGAGAAGAAATGGAAAGGAAAAGTCAACAAATCGGCAAACTTCAAACTATATC